>BGPT01000194.1:92620-110185 GCA_003297045.1 Symbiodinium sp. clade C Y103
GGGTTGATTCAGACTTGGCAAAGAGTTGCCGCAGGAGAACAGAGGAACAAGTACAAGCCAAGAACAGAACAGGAACAACACCTTCCAATCAGACACGCCGGCAGGCCGGCGGANAAAGAGTTGCCGCAGGAGAACAGAGGAACAAGTACAAGCCAAGAACAGAACAGGAACAACACCTTCCAATCAGACACGCCGGCAGGCCGGCGGATTTGTCGTACTTATTCTGGTCACCGTTGTCCTCATTGCTGTTCTTGAATGCACGAGCAGCCCATGCTGTCCTCGAAGTTGTGATACGTTGCGAGAATGAAGTCGTTCATACATGCTGTCCTCTGTGCCTCAACGATGCCCTTCTTTTGATCCTTGAAGCTACCAGGAGAAGCCGAAGAGCTCTCTGCCGCTACAAACCGCTTGCGGACAAGTTTGAGCGCTCGTCAGAGCATTTGGCTCTAAGTCATCTTGTCCGTCATCTGCTCAACAAAAGGAACGAAAGGAGATGGGAGAGGCTGGAAAGGGTGGATGGAAAATGATGGAAAGGGTGGTCTTACATCATGGTCTTACCACTCTGAGGCTGGAGATACTCACGTCACTGTTGTCACATATTTCGAGATGCCATTCAAACTGTATTCGAGACGGAGATCGCGGAAGATTGTTTTTTTTTATCCTTCATGATTCTTTATGATTCTATTTCAGGTTTGTTTGCCCTGTTTAGGTCCAAAGATGTTGGAATGAACAAGATCTTTTGTTGCTGAATCTTTATTCATCCTGCATATCCTGCAGTCGACCTCAGATTCATTTACAGCTTTGACACTTGTGGAGTTTACGTGAGTTTATGAGCGACAACCAATTTCCCCAGACATCCCCAGACATCCCCAGTGTGTCTTGTTTGTTTCGACTGAAGTCCATGGCGTCACGAGAATCCGTGGACCACGTTGTGACTTCGGCGTCAGAGGCTTCGGCGAAAAAAACTTTGGGTTCGAATGGCACCAGCTTTGGCACCAGCTTTGGCACCATCTTTGGCATCAGTGCGCCTCACTTGATCCTCACTTGAGCCTCACTTGAGCCGCAGTTGAGCCAATTGTCCCTCCAAATCGGCTGAACGCAGTTTGGGAATATGCCTGGCACAGGCCACAGAGCCTGTGCAAATGCAATAGCGGAGAGCAGCTCCTGAAACTTTCGAAGCGCTGAAATTCTCAGTTGAAGATTACAAGAATCTTCAAGTGCCTTCTGAAGTCTGGAATGGAATGCATTTTGGATTCTTTTGCAGTATTGAGGAAGCTGTTTCACATGTTTCACATTTTTCAGGTATACAGTACACGTAGTTCCAGGATGTTCCAGGAATAGTTCACCTGGCGGCCAGCGCTTCGAACAGTGGCCACACTGTGGAACCATCGTGGCTCCTGCTCTCTGGATCCTGGACTTGACCTTCATAGTCCATGGATGTCCATTGTCCATTGTCCATTGTCGTAAATTGTCAATTCGCCCGAGGTCCCTGGCGACCTGCCACGGTGCGAAGGCAAAGCGTAAGTGGCACAAAGTGAATGCACAAATGGCACTTGACATCACCTGACTGTGCCTCGCAACCTCCTATTTACGCCCTTGTTGAATGCCCATTTATGCCCGACCTCTTGTGACTGGATCATATTCAATCACTTCAATATATTTGCATTATCATCATCAAATTCAATCCCTCCAATCTCAATTTCTGATTTGCACAGTCAGGGTTGATGACATGATATGCCGTGGCCTTACCTGTTAAGGCCTCACCGTTGCTCAATTGACCGAGCCTCACAGGCTTAAAAGTGCCTTCTCCGTCACCAACAGAGTTTGCAATCGAAAATCGACCACCAAGAAACACAAGATCATTCTGCAAGTATTCTTATCATTTCTTATCATTTCTGCTTTATGTTTGATTCTTGTCAACTTTGTTGGTGTGGAGTATTCTTGATTGTTTTGAGGGTTCTGGATGTGCTCACAAAGCAGCATTGGATGGAACATGTGCACTTGACTCACTCGAGTCATCAAAAGCCGTTCAAACTTGTTCAAACTTTCATCATTTTGTATGGCTGTTTGAAAGTCTGAGCTGCAGTCGCGCCTGGCCTAGAAAACCAAGAATCTGTATGAATCTGTATGTCATTGATGTCATTGTATTGTCACGTTCACCAACCGTTCGGGTGTTCTGAATTGCCAATACAAGTCCGTCAACATCCTCGGCCCTTGGGCCTTTGACGTCCTTTTCAGCATGCTTTTAGCATACTAAATATTGTTAGCTGTTCAAAGTCTGTTGGCCAGTGGAGTGCGACTTTGCCAAAGAGCTCGGGGCCGACTTTGCCAACTTTGTATTTTGATCATTATTGAATCATCATTATCGAAGTATCGAACTTTATCTTCCAGTCGATTCGATCATCATCGACCCGTCCAAACCGTCCTACCTCGGTTTGGTTGGCTCATGTTTGGTCTGGAATTGAAAACGTGATGTGGGAAGACTGATATGGGATCGGTCCAGCCTGGTGAGACCAAGCAGGTTTTGGCCATGTTTTTTCAAAGACAACTCAGTTGTGACAACTCATTGTTCACAGACCGACGAGCTTGCTCCTCTTAGCCGTGAACTCTCAGAGGCATGCCAACACCAAGCACTTGCAGGAATTGTACAAAAACTGCTGAATCTAAACTGCTAGCAGTAGTTTGTGTATCAGGCGGCAGTTCAGACCAGACATTTCCATTTTCCAAGCTGGTGCTAAAGTGTTGGCCTGCCCAGACAAATGTGAGACAGGGTCCTGCCCCTGAAGTGGACCACCTACACAAAGTCACCTCCTCAATACGGAGTTATGTCGACTGCCTGTCACTTCAGCATCCTTCAGTGAAGTTGCCAAGACAAGCCATCCGAAGACAGGTAAGAGGTTAAGTAAGAGGTTAAGTAAGAGGTTAAGTAAGAGGCTCTAGTCAGACGGGTTGGGTTTGCTGCATTTTGTCGGCATCTCTCATCACCTCTCTTTCAAGACTTGTGTTTGCCTCCCTACGAGCACCCTGAAACGTGCAGTTTATTGGCATCCAATCCAAGTAAGTTGAATGGGTCATTGGTCCCGGTATTCACAATGTCATGTGCATGCCATGTGCGTGCCACCTGTCCTGTATTTGTTGCAATTTCATTGCAATTTCCTTCATTCTTTGTGGCTTTTTTAGTGACAATGGGCATCTTGATGCATCTTGGAGGATGCGAATCGCCACAAAGATCCTACGGTTTGGACCCGTCCCCTGACTGACATTTTCCATATCGGTCGCACTTGCAACTTGCATCAACGGCATCAACGGCATCAACGTGCCACTTAGTGTGACTTGTTCAAGCGGACCAGAAATCCAGGGCCCTGGAGCAGTCAATTCTGAGTTGTTTCCCGAGTGTCGAAAGTAGTGCAAGCGGCTGGTGTGGTAGCTGAGAATGCTATAGCTATACTATAGCGTTCTGGGATGCAGAAAGGGTGCATCCAAAGCGATGTGTTGCGTGGCTTGGATTTGAGTGTTGGTGGGGCAGTACAGCTCTTGCACGAACAGGCTTCCTGAAGATGAATTTTGTCCTGGCTGCTTTGGTTTAGAGACTTACGGCTTGCCAGAGTTGAAACTAAGATCCAGACACACACACACACACAATCCGACACCAAATGTTTCTCACTGTCGAAACAATGCCTTAGTCAGGGCCAACATCTACATTGCTTCAGGGAACTTTAGAGCCCAGCCAAAGATGTGGTCAGGCTCGAATTTGTGCCGGAATGGCATGCACTATCTTTCAAGTTCCGAGGGCCAAGATGACCAAGAACAATCCTCCGACCCCAAACAGCGGTCCTCTGGAACTCGAGATGTGAGCGCTCGAGTTGTAAGTTGAATGGTTTAGCGGTTTAGCCATATTTTACTCTTCAAGTGGCATGTTAAGTTAGCTCTGCCTTTCACGCGGACAGAATATCAGCAACGCGAGCTCTCATAGGGGGGACGCTCCAGCCAGTGCCATGCTCCAGTTGGGGCGTACAGAGGAGCGAAACCCACGCTGAAGTGTTGACGTTGCCGTTCGTTGCCGTTCGTTGCCGTTGGTTGCCGTTCATTGCCTCACTGCGCTTTCCTGGTTTTGCAGCTGCGAAAGCGATTGTAGTGCAGTGGGAACCGCCCAGCTAGACCGAGCTCGGCCGCTGCCGAACTGAGGTCGGACATGCGGGTGCAGCGCAAGCGGAGTTTTCTCGGTTCGTCCGGCAACAGTCCGATTAACCAGACTTGGAGGAAAAAAATTGGGGACTTTTGGACAAATAGAGACAGTCTCTGACAGGTTTGAAAAGGCGCATTGCTCAAATTCAGAGTGATCCAAGATGCACTTCATTTCGGTAGGTCTGTGCAGGTTTTGGGGAAGACATGAACAAATCTGCAACTTGTGACCAGGACCAGCATGTTCCACCCCAAATTCATTTCAATCGCAGGGCTCTCAGACGAGGACAATCATCCGTGCTGTGAAACACCTTCCGTGAAACACGCCATGAAAAGAACGATACTGGACACCACTAATGCTACCTTGGGTGCAACACACTTCACACAGGGTTGCTCGAGCTAACTCTGGGTGAATGGTAGCCATGAGATGGGGAAATCGGTAAATTTTTCTGTATAACTCAATGTATAACTCTGTATAACTGTATAACAATCTGATTTTTGCCCTCTTCTGGGGTGTTGGGAGCGACCATGTCACAGGAGAGCTTCCTGGGTTACAGGATTCCACGTTTACTGTACACTTCAGAGATTTCTCTATCCCAGCATATCCCAGCCACACACTCTTGAAGCTGACTTGAAGTCCACTGTGCATCTGAAGCGCATCCTATGAAGAAAACTGCAAGAGTATGCATTTCAAAGTGCACTCAGTGCACTCTTCAACCGTTTTCACTTTCAAACATTGCCTTTGTTTTTTTTAAACTTTATCACAGACTTGTCACAGACTTGTCACAGACTCAACACCGACGGTCACCGACGGTCACCGACGGTCACCGACTCATCACACTCTTTTCGGCGCTCAAGGCCTCAATCCTCACATCGATGCTGGGCGTGTGCTGTTGGCCCCAGAGACGTGATGGGATTGGATGGGATTGGATGGGATCAGACCCCATTGGAGTGTGGTTTCACGATGTTTCACTGTGCCCCGTTCAAGCTCGCTCCAGTTTTTGAAGAGCAATTGATAGCAATTGTATTTTAAGACAGGACTTCTTGCAGAGTAAGTGCACCCTGTTCTGATGTGAGGCCTATGCTATTTTGTGGGGAGTCTTTTGCTCTGTTCCGACACTCAGCGGCGAGATACAGAGGCTGTAAGGCACAGAGAAAGAACTGATGTTGCATTCAACAACTTCGAGGGGATCAACTTCAGGAATTGCCTGAAAGTCCTTTCCCCGTCAAGTATTGTTGCCTGTCGTTGCCTGTCGCTGCCTCTCGTTGCCAATTGTTGTCAGTCGGTACCTGCTCTTGCCGAAACCGCAAAGTTCCACAAGGGAGAATCCTTTCTGCTAGGGCTGCTAGGACAAGGTTTCGAAAGTGCGAGTATGGTGGGTCTGGGGTCTGGTAGGTCAACCGTGATGGCACAGTTTCCAGGAAATCTGCAGGAAATCTGGAGAGTTCTGATAGAGTTCTGATAGATTTAGATTCCACAAGTTTGCTAAGCCCCCCGGTTCTGGAGGCCGCCGGAGGTTCGAAGAAAACAGTTCCGAAAGCTCTGAGAACTGCAAAAGGCAAGATATGCAAAAACATATGTAAGACATATGTAAGATTGGGGATCACACTTCCTGCAAGGCTTGGAGAATCTAGATAGATGATACTAGGCAACGCTGAATTGAGTAGCAAGAATCACTGCAAAGTGAAGATTGAAGTTTGAAAGATTTTGAAAGTAGTGTTTTGAAGCAGCGGCTCCAAGCAAGTGCTTTTGACATATCCAGATTGAAATTGCAGAAGAGCAGGATTTTGCCCTTTGCTTTGCATGTGGCAGGGATTAAACCGATGAACAAATATGTTTGCTTCAAGTTTTGTAGTGACTCTTCGGCTTCTTGACTCCAGTTAATCTTGTTTCAGATTTTGCTGGCTCGACTGCTTCCATTCGTGGTATCTCACCTGTGAGATCCCCCTGGCAAGATACTGTTGCCTAGAACATCAAAGTTGCTGGGGTAGTCTCAACAATTCTTTGTCAGAGCACAGAGTGTCAAGGACTGGCGGCAATGAGTTTGCCGAATTGTGGATGTGAAAAGCACATATGGGTAGACTCCTGGCAGCACACGTACGCAACTATGTAGCAATTTTGAACATATATACAAGATCATGTGTACAGAATATCCTACAGAGGTGCACATTTTGCAAGCAACAAACTATGGAACAGTCCCTCCAAATCCCTGGTTGAAAGATGTTTAAAGTAAATACCACAGCCTATTCCACCACCCAACCATCCATCCATAGTTCAGGTGGGTTTATGATCCGTCGGAAACACATCAGATGATCAGATTGTCGGTAGTGTGTGCTCTGATTTCTCGATTCTAGCAAGGATCTACTTGGCTCGGGAATATGGAAGGTCTTAAGAGCAGCTAACAAATGGTAAAAACTTGAAAAGGATGAAGCCGAATAGATTCATTGCTTGCAGCTTGCCCTGTCCTGTCTCCCCTTGTCGCTCCCATTGGAGTCTTGTTGCATTTTGTCCTCGTCACATCCCGCATTGTGTCACTGTGGGTCACTCGTTGCTCTCAAAAGGATTGCATTGCTCAGATCGGGGCCTACGCGTGGCCTGTGCGACAATCTGACAGCGATGTTTCCACCATTCCCTCGACGGATTTTCCACCGTACAATGGTCGCTGTCGTCGCTGTGCTGTCGCTGAGGCATGGACAGCGACGTTCCGAGGAGTCCGAGGAGTCGCTCAGAGCATTGAAGGCGTGCGGTTCCTCTTTCGGCTTCGGCGGCGTCAACGCCCATGTGGTCCTTGAGGCGATGGAGGCACGCAAAGGGAACACAAAGCGAGTTACGAAAGAGTTGCTGAAAGAAGCTTCTACTAACTTCTACTTCATTTCAGTTATCAAAATGTCAAAAGAAGCTAAAAGTCAGATTGAAAGTGATTCAAACTGTGCAAGAAGGCCATTCCCTAGCCATAGAAAGCTGTTAGGAGGAACCAGAATTCACAGAGAAAGTGGGATGTACCAACAGGACAAGCACTGCCGGACATGTTGCACCTGACACCTTTGTCGTATCGAAGTCTATGGAGTCGATAGGTAGTCGTGTAGGCTGCAATTGGCTGCAATTCATTGGTTTTGTGTTCTGTCTTTGGCACTGCCTTGTGTTTTGTGTTGTTTTGTGTTCTGTGTCTGGGCTGAGTCTGAATTGGTCTGAGTCGGTCAGACGAGCTTAACACTGACACTGACATTGACACAGACACACGCACACGCACACCCACACGCACACACAAGCTTTGTGTAGCGCATGAAACAGGATTTCTGGTGTCTGCCTGTGCCACGCTGAGGCTCAACCCCTACCATCAAAGGCAGGAGATTGGCTTTTGACTCTGTTTATACTATTTTATACTACTTGTTTTTGATCTTCTTCGACTCTTTTTTCGACTCTGTGAGCTTGGGAGCAGAGGAAAGAATGGTGCCCTCCATGTTTGTAGTCGCAACTCAAAACGAATTCCCAAATGGCCTGAGGCCTGGCCTGAAATGGTTTGAAATCCGGGGTGTGCTGCATAGCAGAGGCACTGAGACCGAGATCCAACTTCAGCCAGCCAGCTGTGACAGCGGGATCCGTGGCAGTTGGATCCGTCTCTGCGTCAAAGCTACCAATGTCGGAAGCCAGGTGGAGTGGCTCTGATGTTTGGAATGGGGGGTTCGGTGAAGAGAGGATTCAGAAAATCCACTGTCTTGGCAGTTGGCATTTCACAACATTTTCTTGGCAGCAAAGTGAGCGAAATATAGCTAAATCAGCAAACTGGCAAACCACATCCTTGCAGACAGGTCTGCCGAATCAGGAATTCAATGTGGAATGAAATGTGATGAAATGTGGAATCATTTGCCAGGCAGCTGCTTCGCAAGGTCGTTGCTGCAGTTGTGGAGCAGGAGGGCATCCCTTAGTTGCCTTAGTCAAGGCCGAATTCACATCAAGTATTGAAAAAATATTGGCAGCATTTAAACACTCAAATGCCAATAAAAAGAAATTATCAGATCTTGCATATAATGTGAGAAGAAGATTCAAGATCGTCTCTTTGAATCACACCATGCTGTGATTGTTGTTTTACCTCATGTCACCACACCGGCCATGCTAGTGCCTGTTTGCATTATATTCATGTCCCATGTGGACAAACACTAAATTTCTCCATGCGGTACCTACATGTTGCAAGAGGGTAGCCCAATCTGTGTGTAATACCGATACGGATAGATACGGATCGATACTGTAATCGAGAAATTGCTGCGGTTGCACCGGCTGCATCGGTTGCCGCATGCGATAGCAACACGTTCGAGGAAGCTCCGGCCATGGATGTGCCCTTGGCGGAGTCCGGCAGCGGCCCCGGTGCAAACAGTGGAATCCCGTTTCTTTACGCTTTACAGATCTTTACGGCCTGTCCCCAACATACCAAAGTATAACATATCGGTATCCCACAGTAGTGCGAATGCTGTGCAAGAAATGAGCACCTTTGCTAAGCTATGTACTTTTACATTCTTCAAGATCTGGAACTTTCCACGACCTTGTCATCAGATCTCATCAAGCTGTTTGACAAAATTTGAATGTCTTTAAGATTTTTGAAACGAACTTCATTGAAGATGTCCATTTTATGTCCATTCTATGTCCATTCTGTTTCTCAAACTGTTCCATTCTGTTTGACATTCTGTTCACAAACTGAACACGAAATGGACACCTTGCCAAGGCCTTGACAGCTTGGCGGCGGTGCAGCTGCGCAACACGCTGCAGCGGCAGACGTCTCTAGCATTGCCTAGTGCTCCGCACTTTGCACGTCGTCTTGACTCGTCTTGGAACCATCAAATATCTTAACAATATGTTAAGATTAACTTTAAACATATATTAACATATCTTAGACAGCAATAGACAGCATGTCATTTGTTTCTAGCATGTTGTAGCCGTCGTCAGTTGCTGTAGTTGCAGCTGATGGTGTTGACATGTAAACTCGGAAGGTACGATGATGTTTGACTACCCAACTATGCAGGTGTGCCAGGGCAAAACAGGGCAAAAGAAGCGCAAAAGCCAACTATGATTTCTGAGTGTTTCTGATTTCTTCCAAGTGGAGAGTCAAAAAGCCATTGGGATGTATGAAGCAGTCACTAGGCTCAGACGCCATTCACATGTTGCACTGTGTGGAAACTTGCTCTGCATACGACATTCCCAGAATGTTCATAGAACTGTTTGTGTGAACTTTCCCACTCGGTTGATCGACTTCTGCGGACTTTAGGTCCAAGCTCTAGGTTTCCTAGGTTTGCATGACCNAGAATGTTCATAGAACTGTTTGTGTGAACTTTCCCACTCGGTTGATCGACTTCTGCGGACTTTAGGTCCAAGCTCTAGGTTTCCTAGGTTTGCATGACCTGCAATAGGTGTCGCCAGTGCCGTGCACAGTCTGGTGACACGTGGTGCTTAGGTTGCACTGCAGCGGAGAGCCTGAAGATTGAGCTCTCTGGTAAGTGGCACACACCAGGGCTCAGGGAGGTGGCCAACGATTTGGTGGTGAGTGCGGTCAGAGGGGTTACGGCTCTGAGATCTTTCTCGTGTAGCCTGGCTAGCGCTGAGGCTTCTCGAGCAGCTAAGCAAACCTCCTCTCGATCCACTCCTCCCGCTGGTGGTGAACACCGTGCTGGGACACCAAATCGAGGTCAGGAGAAGCCGCAAGGTCAGGAGAGGGCTCCTTTACCAAGAGTTAAGGCACCTCCCCCATCTTCAGGTGACGACGAGGAAGAAGAAGAAGAGGAGCCCGAGAAGGATTCCCCTGTTGCCNGAGAGGGCTCCTTTACCAAGAGTTAAGGCACCTCCCCCATCTTCAGGTGACGACGAGGAAGAAGAAGAAGAGGAGCCCGAGAAGGATTCCCCTGTTGCCTTAGGAGCAGCTGCAAAGATAGACCCTGCTAGAAGACCAAGAGAGCCTGATCATCCACCTCATCGTGAGCGTGACACCGGAAGATCGTCAGGTCACAGAGAAAGGGATCGCTCTGGTGAAGACCGTGAGCGCAGGAAAAGAAAAAGAGGAGAACATAAGAGCCGAGGTCGACGAGGAGGAGCGAAGCATCAAGAGGCGCACCGACAGCTTGAGGACCCTTCAGTGAGGATTCACCGAAAGCCCCCTAAAAGCTATTGGACAGCACCAAGATCCTTTGCTGGCCACGCGCCACGGAGTGACCGTCGTTGACATGGGTGTCAAAGAGGGAAAAGAATTCAGTTTATCAGAATCAGTAGAATGGACAGCTTTGAGCATAGACAGAGGCGAGGTTTTGGAAGTCCATCTCCCAAGCACAGATGTCGGATGTCTTTCCGATCTATGGGCTGGATTTTGGATCAAACAAGTGGTAATATCTTCAGAAGGAGACTATGTGGCAGTAGCAAAAAGCTTGGGCTGCTCAGATTCAGAGTGGTCCAAATGGCTGTCAAACACCTTCAACCGGAAGAGAGGTACCCTTCACTTCTGCAGTTCTTCACCTTGTGCCGTCACCGAGGGATACACAATGCATGTCACTCGGATGAGGGTGTTCACTTTGGAAGGCTTCGACCGTCCATACATTTCACAGTACATCCGCAGACAGGTCACAAAGTGGGAGAACGAGGAGTTGGTAGATCCAGGAGACGATCATGTCGACTTGACGAATGCCAAGAACGATGCAGGTACCGAAGACGAAGAGG
The DNA here is from genome assembly GCA_003297045.1 of Symbiodinium sp. clade C Y103. NCBI lineage: Eukaryota > Dinophyceae > Suessiales > Symbiodiniaceae > Cladocopium > Cladocopium sp. clade C. The sequence continues at coordinate 103,497 of BGPT01000194.1, forward strand.
AAGAAGAAGAGCCAGAAGTCAAGGCCCCAGAGACCACAGAAAACAATGGAGAACCTCCCAAAGATCCAAGACTTGCAGCCCCCAAGAGAGCAGGAGTTTTGAGGAAAGAGCCAACAAAAGTCTTGCCCCCAGAAGGAGATGCAAAAGAGAAGACAAAGAGAACATATGGAGACGAGGAACGAAAGGAGTTGAGGAAGCGCCTGGATTTAGCCAGAGTAAAGATGCTTCAGACACCTGGAGGAGCTCCCGCTGGTTCGGCAACCGCGCGTGGAGTAGAGGAGGAGGTCTCGTCCGACAGTGCCAGGAGGGAAGGTTATTCTCCCTCCTTGTTGCAAGAGGATGGGGACGAGCACAGAGCCTTGCAAGATCGTCTACTTCCACGAGGAGGTCCAGAAGCCGGCGACGAGGTGACTTTGAAGAAGCCCGAGAAGAAAGTGGAGAAGAAGAAGATAAAGGAGAAGAAAGATGGGCCCCGCTCAAAGTCACGAGCAAAGATAGCGGAGGCTACAAGCGTTGGTACTACAATGAACTTGCAAAGCCAGTTGGTTCTGCAAGCAACCCAGACAGCTCAGGAGAAGACCAACAAGTTGAAGGAGGAGAAACGGAAGAACCAGAAGAGGGATCCGAATCTACAGCTCGCCAGGATCCTTACCAGAGCAATCAAGGGATCGACTGGGAAGAAGAGGAAGAGAGATGGAGGAGATTCAGGAGGGGAGGAGAGCGAGGATTCTCCCCAGAAGGAGAAGAAAAAGAAGAAGAAGAAGAAAAAGAGAAAGAAGAAGACGCCCGGAGGGGGCAGTCCCAGTTCAGGAGGGAGTGGGAGCTCTCAGACTTCGAGCTCAGACAAGGACTTCAAAGAGGATTCCAGCGAGAGCTCATCAAGCAACTCAGGTCACCTAGCTGCTCCATTGAGAAGGAAGTCCCAGAAGAAACCGGGGAGTGTGTTGAGGATGCTTCTTTCACACGCCCGAGCCCAGCTAGATCAGACCTCAAAGGTGAGCATCGGAGGAGAGGACACGATGACTATCACCCAGGGTGTGAAGATGGGCTCCTACTATTCAATAGTGGTGAGACCCCAGCTGGGGAACTCAATGGGGGCAGCACGGGAGTTGCACCACATCGCCCAAGCCCTAGACTTGCTCCGCCAGGGGCAACTGGACACTTTGGGGGACGTCCTCGCAGGGCGTTTTATCGCCATACACCAAAGCGTTCTGGACGGGTCTTGGGTGACGGCAAAGCATTTAGAGCTTTTGCCATTAGAAGAGAACTCCGCCGCTTCCCCAGAAATACTCCTCAAGGCTCGAAAGCATGCCAAGATGGCATCAAAGGTGGCCCCAGGAGATTCATGGCAGTGGGGCAACGGAGCTCGAGCGAAAGGAGGAGGAAGAGGCAAATCAAGCACTTGGGCAGAGGGCCCGAGCGAAGCAAAAGGCAAAGGAAAGAAAGGAGCCAAAGGGAAAGGAAAAGCGAAGACGTGGAATCAAGCAGAAAGAGATGCCGAAGGGAAGCCGAAAGAGAAGATTCCCGAGAAGTGAACAAGAAGGATTCCGCGTCCGGAGCTCTGGCACATGCCGTCGAGCACCCGCTGGCTGCGGCCGTGCGTGAGACCATGGAAACTATAAGTACAGAAGACATCACTCTGCAAAAGCTGAAAGAGACTGTGTCGGGGTGCACCAATTTCAAACAGATCGGGTGCATGTTGGCTTGGTTAGCTGTCGCAGATGATGCACTTTTTCACCAAGATATCATTGTTTCAGAATTCGTTTCTTTCTGGAGATCAGAAGCCGCCAAGCACAAACCTGCCTTGCGAACCAAACGAGGTGGGGTTTTTCCACTCAGAGAGGGAGAGCTATGCGATTTGGTCAGAGTCTTTGCATCCAAAGCGCTGGCAGATGTTGCCGAAGCAGCTTTCGCAGATACATGGTCATGTAAGGCTTGGGTCTACGTGACAATGTGTGCTCTTAATCATTTGGCTGGAGGAAGAGCACGACTCATGCCTGGACGCTGGACTGTAGCCGAGCGTCGTGTGGCCCGTTCAATGGAACTGGCTGTAGGGCGCCGTGGCAATCAACACGTGCCGAGCCCGACCTCAGAGCTGGAGTGGCAAAATGATGTTGGGAAGCGCCGTATTGGCTATAATGGGGAGGAACAAAGTATTTGTCACGAGCTTACATGGGAACAAGTTGAACCTGCNGCTGGAGTGGCAAAATGATGTTGGGAAGCGCCGTATTGGCTATAATGGGGAGGAACAAAGTATTTGTCACGAGCTTACATGGGAACAAGTTGAACCTGCATTGCCTCCTCATGAACATGGTGGTTGTGTTGATTGTTTGAAATGGGTTTGCCCTAGGACGAGGGAATTTTTGCTCAACCCCAAATTTTTGTTGCGAGAGATTGGAACTTTTGAATTGCCCAAGATGCCGGGGAAGATTCACATGAAGCAGTCAGACCGACTAAAGATCGCTTGTGAACTGGTGGAACGGAATGTATGTGACTGGATCCCTCTGGAAAGAGTTTATAAGGTGAAGGGAGTCCCAATCCTCAATGGTTTATTTGGTGTTTCAAAGCCATCAACATTGAGCGATGGAAGGCCTATTCTTCGACTCATCATGAATTTAACTGGCTCAAACAGCACTCAGTTACAATTGGAGGGAGTATGTTCAAGCCTTCCAAACATTTCCTTCGTGGCAGAGCATTGTCTTAGATGGGAAGCAGGAGATCAGAATACATCAGAGCGATATGAGTTCTGCGTTTTATCTTTTTAGATTACCAAGGGTTTGGTTGCCATTTTTAGCATTCAACCTGTTGGCAGATGGAGCAGAAATAGGGGCTGAACCTGGTCGAACCTATGCATTATCATGCGGCGTCATCCCCATGGGCTGGCAGAATAGCGTAGGAGTAATGCAAGAAATTTCTGAGAGTCTTCTTGCATCACGTGGCTTGGGGATGGAAGATGAAGCAGCCGAGAACAACCGAAGCTGGTGGCACATATACTTAGATAACTATGCTGGAGGAGAACGAGTCGAACCTTCTGAGCCCGGACTAGATGCAGAACGCTGCCACCTTCTTGCAGAGCAAGCATGGAAAGAAGCGGGGGTCATTTCCTCGGAGAAGAAAAAGGTGATGGGAGCAACTAAGGCCACAGAGCTAGGAGCTGAAATTGACAGTGATAAAAGAACACTAGGAGTTTCAACTGAGAAACTGGTCAAGGTGATACAAGCTACATTCTGGATGCTGGCGCAACGATTTTTGAACAAAAAGCATGTTCAAATTCTGGCAGGGCGCTGGGTGTTTATACTTCAATTTCGTAGACCAGCAATGTCGTTCCTGGAGCAAACTTGGAAGTTCATTTCATCAAAGACTCCAGTGACGATCACCATGAGACAGGCGGTAAAAGCGGAGTTTATGGCTTTGATATGCGCAGCACCTTTGCTACATTGTGATTTGGGAGCAAAGGTTAGTGACTACATAGTATGCACTGATGCCTCCGAGTCAGGGGGCTCTGTTGAAGCTTCAAACGCTCTTACTGAAACAGGCCGTGATTTTCTTGAAGCTTCAGAAGCGAATGAGAAGCAGAGACAGCTCACAGCTGCACCGTTCATCGTGATTTCATTATTCAACGGCATCGGTGGAGCATTTCGTGCTTATGACCTACTAGGGCTAGAGCCATTAGCCCGAGTAGCAGTAGACATCGATGCAGCTGCAAATAGAATAACGTTGAGACGGTGGCCGGGAACAATCCTAGTCCGCGACATCAAGGAGGTAACAAGAGAAGTTGTAAAAGGTTGGAGTGCCAAGTTTTTACAAGCTGCAGAGATCCATTTGTGGGCCGGATGGCCTTGTGTGGATTTGTCTTCTGTTAAACATGGAAGGAAAAATCTCGAAGGACCTCAAAGCTCCTTATTTTGGGAGATCCCCAGGGTAAGGAATCTTTTACAGGAGGAGTTCGGTGCGACGGTGGTGATCAAACATGTATTAGAAAACGTAGCGTCGATGGACGAATCNTTGGGAGATCCCCAGGGTAAGGAATCTTTTACAGGAGGAGTTCGGTGCGACGGTGGTGATCAAACATGTATTAGAAAACGTAGCGTCGATGGACGAATCTGCAGCCACTGAAATATCAAACTACATGGAATCTTTACCCTACAGACTTGACTGCGCAGACGCAGTGCCAATGAGGAGACCTAGATTTTCATGGAGTTCAGAAAGCTTGGAAGGGTTGTTCCCAGATGTGAGCATTAAGCAGAAGAGATACTGGAAGGAAGTATTTGCCCCTGCACCATACCCTTCAAAGGAACAGTGGATCTCCCCAGGTTTTTGCTGGAGTGGTGGGGAGGCTGGCTCTATCCTACCAACATGCTTAAAGAGTATTCCACGCAAACATCCTCCTGAGCGACCAGCAGGTTTGGAAAAATGTGACGCAGCGACCATCGCCAGATGGAAAGAGGATGATTATCGCTATCCACCTTACCAGTATGGGTCACGCTTCATTTTCACTTCTGATAACAGTTGGAGGTTGATTAATGCAGATGAGAAGGAACTCTTATTAGGATACGGCNTATCCACCTTACCAGTATGGGTCACGCTTCATTTTCACTTCTGATAACAGTTGGAGGTTGATTAATGCAGATGAGAAGGAACTCTTATTAGGATACGGCTTTCATCACACTATTTTGGCGTGGAGCGCATCAAGAATTAAGCAGGATCCTTTGGGTTTTTCGGATTGCAGACACAAACTTCTGGGGGACTGTTTCAGCATGTATTCCTTTGTTATTATGGCTGCGGCGTGTGCAAGACGATATATCCCTACAGTTTCATATAAGCATCTGGCTTTAAGAATGGGTATGGCTCCGGGGTTTAGAACAGCTTTGAGATGGCAGGTACCTATTTCGCGGCAACTGAGGTATGGGTCCACTGGAAGTTCCACTGGTTTGTTTCAGATGGGGGTACAGCTTATGAATCGTTTTCTGTTAAGGCATACTAACCACACAGGGAGTGACATCAGAGTGGTTTCAGGTGACATTTTGAACCCCCGCAGCTTTCCGAGACAGTCAGTCAGCGCAACATGGTGGAAGTGGGATCACGCATTCAGAACTTTTTGGAAGCAACGTTCTCATATTAATGTGCTTGAGTTGGAAACCATTCTTCTGGGAGTCAAGTATCAAGTTCTCAGGCTTAAGGCAGAAAATCAAAGAATTTTTCAGCTCACCGATTCATACGTGGGGATGAGTGTGGTTAGCAAAGGACGTTCAGGAAGTTTGCAATTGTCCAGGGTATTGCACCAACTTTCAGCATTCCTTTTGGCCTTCAATTTGCACCTTGTCATGGGACACGTTGAATCCGCAGAAAATCCTTCGGATGAGGGGTCGAGAAACTCCAAAACCGAAACTGATATCTGGTAGATTTTCAAGAGATGAGCGCATTAGACAACGCTCTAAGATTCAGCTGGATGATGCGGGGCTTTCTGAGAAAACTTTGATCCGATATTACAGTGCTTTGAGAAAGTTGTTACCATATGTCGAAAAAGCCTTGAGAGAGGAAGACCTTGACCACTTTGTCAGCAAATGGGTGCGCAAGATGTGGCGTACGAGGGAACCTTTATTAACAGTGGGGGACGGCCTTAGCGCATTACATTTTTACCAACCATGGTCCAAGAGACGAACCCCTCACAGCTGGAAATTATTTTCCGTCTGGAGACGCATAGAGATACCTTCCAGAGCTCCCCCGATCACACAACCTTTAGTTACAGCTATGTCAGCATATGAGTGGAAGCACGGAAACTATGAGATGGCGGTGGTTCTCCTGCTTGCCTTTCACTGCTTGTTAAGAACTGGTGAACTTTTGCATGTTGCTTCTGTTGATTTCTCCTTAGGAAAAACTTCAGGAGTCTTATCCCTTAAAGGGACCAAAACGGGTTTGAGGCACAATGCTGATGAAGCCATCAGCATCACAGATATGCTAGTCCTTGAAACTCTGCGAACCTTAGTGGAATGTAGATGCCAGGCAGGCTTGAGTACCCTGCCACTTTGGACAGGCACAGCAGCACAGTTCAGGCGACGTTTCAAAGAGCTTTGCACCATAATGGACCTCTCAGCTTTTTGTTTTCGTCCTTATTCTTTGCGCCGCGGTGGCGCCACGGCCTACTTCCAGAAGAGTAGAAGCATGGAAGCCACTTTGATNAATGGACCTCTCAGCTTTTTGTTTTCGTCCTTATTCTTTGCGCCGCGGTGGCGCCACGGCCTACTTCCAGAAGAGTAGAAGCATGGAAGCCACTTTGATTAGAGGGCGTTGGGAATCCAGCCGTGTTGCTCGCTTGTACATTTCTGACGGTTTAAGCCATATCCCTAGTATCAAATGCAGTGAACGAACGCTGTTGTTTCTTCAAACTCATAAATTTTGACGCAATTTCGTTGACATTGCATGGACGCATAGCTAGGGAGCTTGGAGACAGAATTTCGCTGGCATGTCTGCCGTGCTGAATTGAGCTTGAACCCTTCTTCCATGAAGGCTACATCATCTCTGCCATGAGATGCAAGGATCANNNNTACATCATCTCTGCCATGAGATGCAAGGATCAGTAGATCTAATAAGTAATGCCTCTACCATGAGGCCTTGTCCAAGACATGATAAATATATAACCAATCAGGTGAGACAAAGAGTCTCATGAGAGAGCCTCAGCCTTGGCGGTC
>BGPT01000194.1:110249-128950 GCA_003297045.1 Symbiodinium sp. clade C Y103
GAGTGAACACAAGAATGTTCATAGAACTGTTTGTGTGAACTTTCCCACTCGGTTGATCGACTTCTGCGGACTTTAGGTCCAAGCTCTCCCATCCCCCCCCAAAACCCTGGGGTGTGGAGACAGAATTTCGCTGGCATGTCTGCCGTGCTGAATTGAGCTTGAACCCTTCTTCCATGAAGGCTACATCATCTCTGCCATGAGATGCAAGGATCANGACATGATAAATATATAACCAATCAGGTGAGACAAAGAGTCTCATGAGAGAGCCTCAGCCTTGGCGGTCAAAAAGAGTGGGTGCAGAGTGAACACAAGACATTGTCTGACATGTCTGCAAATCTGGATTCACAATGCGCAACGAGTTGAGGAGGTTGAATTGGTGATTCACTTTGAATTCAATAGGTGGTTTGAGGAATGTTTGAGGTGCTTGAGATTCGAATGTGAGGAAATGGCAGAGTTCATCTCCTCTCAGGCGTGGAGCCAAGAGCCTTTGTGATATCTTTGACCAAGCTGCGGATCTCGAGAAATTCCTTTGGAACTTCGATCTGTTTAGAAGTGTCTCCGAGTGTCTCCGAGTGTCTCCTGTCTGTCTCCTGTCTGTTTCTGTTTCCAGTCCGTTTCCAGTTTCCGTCATCTACGCCGCAGTGCTGTTTCTGCAGATGTCAGGCTTTGAGCGTTGCTCCCAGCGTGACTCCCAGCGCGGCTCCAATGGCTCCGGCAGCTGCGGCGACTCCCATAGCAAGTGTGCCACCGATGGCACCAACATCGACAGCGACAACAGCAAGCACCATTCCACTGGAGGTATCTAAGGTGGGAGAACAGTCAGTGTCAACGCAGCAATAGGGGCAATTTTTCTGCAACAGATGTCATTTGGTTTTCCTCTCATGCAGCCACCTCAGTCACCTGGAGATTAGAGCAGTTCGAAATAGTTGGATCGAAGATCCAGTTGGCAGGTTATTTCTGGAGCAGTTCGAGCTGCTTTAGAGGAAACTCCTCACGTTGATACGCCGCTTACGGAGCTGGGTGCTCAGTGCCTGTTTTTGACGCTGCCCTGCCGCCGTTTCACTTTCCCTTCCCCTGCTGTCCCCTAGTTTGTGCCTAATGGAGATTAGTCTGCTTGGTGTCATCTGAGGATGGGCTTGGATAGCTTGGCAGCAGCCCAGCTGCGCAATCAGCTGCAAAGCAGCTTCAGGGTGAAGCTACCGGCCACGTTGCTGTCGAAGACTCAGTGCTACCTGAGAACTGCACTGAACGATACTGAACCAAAACACTGAACCATATCGAACATATTGAACATGCTGAACGCACCAAAATGCACCACAAACAGGTGGATACTTCAAATTGATGAGAGATACTTAGACATGCTCAGACCAGAGGACTTTTCTGGCAGAAAAATGAGGACAAGAGCATCCGGCTACGGCTGACGTGAAGGGACGAACATTGCTCATGAGGCTGCTGAAGATGACGATGACGATGACATAGGAAAATGGATAAGGATGGTGATGATGTTGCATCATCAATGCTGGTGGTGGTGATGTTGATGTGACGCGTTTGACGCACCCGGAGCTTTCTGAGGTTCGAGCATCCCTCGGTAGCAGAGCTCAGCAGCTTTGTGTCGCAGACAATTCAAGAGCAAAGCGTGGACAAAACGTGACGCTGAAGCGGGCGCCAATGAAACTGGGATTTTTCCTACGAGAAAAAGATGAAACCCTTTGTAGACCCTTTGAATGGAACTTGAAGATGGAAGATTTTTTTCTCTTCACTGATATAACCCAGCGGAAAATAGACTTAACATCGACAGGTCCAGAGACAGGGCTTGGATGGCAATGGGATCAGACAAAACACAAAAGTAGTAGAAAATATAGATCATATTGATGATACAATGATATAGGCCAATGTTCAACATTGTTCAAGTAGTGACCTGGTTTCATAGTGGGGCAGCTTGAGCTGTGTCTTTCCGTGTCCCTCACAGATTTGTGACTGTACTGGCCTTCTGGCCTTCTTCTGCATCTCTGTTTGGTCGATAGAATACGATGGAAACCAGCCTTGAACCATTGAACTGGTCCCGCAGGGATGATCAGTTCACCATGGCTACGAGTTGTTGCCGCATTCACAGACAAGGAATAGAAATAGGACATGGAAATCTGCCCGTGAAGAGCGCGGGATGAAGATTCCCAGAGATGGCGTCGAGGATCCTCTTCTCTATGAGATCATGCACCTGAAACAGAAAGGGGGGAAATATGGGGAAGTAATTGCCTGGGAAGGCGTGTATAACGAAGCAACCGAACACTCGTAGCATCAGTGATGCAGGTTCAACAATTCATTTGAAAGAAACTCAGATTCCGACAGTGAGTGTTTTGATTTGTTTGCACAGAACGTACTTTTGGACAATGTCCATAGAAGTTTGGACATGGTGCTTGTGACAGGATTTGTTCTCCTGCGTGTCTTAGTGTTGTTTCGTGCTGTAGAATCTACCATCTCAGTGTGATCAATGCCAATGTCAATGAAAGCAAGCAGTTGAAGCATGGACAAGCTGCTGTGACAAGCTGTTTCTCATGCCCCGTTAGTCAAGTCATACGAGTGCTGCAATGCAAGTCACTGCAAGTCTCACTTTCGGATGTCAGTGGCATGCAGTGAGCCGTGCAGCGAAGGTATTTCTCTCCAGTGGAGCTTGGAGATGAACGTTACACCAACAAGCTCTATTTTCAGACAGAATCTCGCTAGAGCCCAGTAATTCCCAGTAACCGTTCAATCAGTTGACTGGTGTGCACAGCTGTGCAGAAGGAAAACTCTATAATCTGTTCAGTCACTGGAATGGATTCATTGATCTCCATGTTTGTTGGGGCCAATTTCGAGAGAGACTGTCAGAAACCGTTCGCAAATTCGACTGAGGATATTTACAATCGCACCTGGCCGACTCTCATGGCAGACCGGATGGCCCACCAAATCGAAAAGCTGAAACACTGTGAAATGGGCATCGTTGCCTTTGACGATGAATTCAGAAAGACACATCGCGAGGCAATCTTGACATGTCGGACTTGGCAGGAGTTGTACCTTTCTTGACAGACACACATACTTTTCAACAAGCTTCAAGACCGCCAAGTGTCCAGGAGTGCCTTCTTTGCATCTTTGATCATAATTAGGACCTCTAAATCAAATTCAGTTTGCTTGCGAATCCAGGCTGTCATTGGTCACTGCAAAATGGCTTTGGCTTATCTCGATGCACGTGAAGCACGCATTGCGATGAAGCTTTGTGAGTGCCGTGTCTGAAGGAGTCTGAAGGCTTTCCAAGTGGTCACTGGTTGAAATGGAATGTATTTGGACATGCTGGTACCCGTAGATTTGGACGGATTTGGATAGGTTGACGAGGTTGATGATGAGGTTGATCACGAAAGCTAGCAGTAGCTAGCTGGAGTTTATTCTTGCTTCCCCACTCCCCGAGCATTTTGAAGCAGTGTTGGAAGTAGATGGTCACGGGCTCAAATCCTGCCAGGGGCGTTCTGAGGTCCCTCTTTAACCTTCTAGCACAAGTTTGTTTATGCGCTTTCCCTCTGACGCCAGCGTGCAAAGGTCTTGGAGGGATCGTAGCGCAAAACCCACTTGTCCCCGGTCAAATCTTGTCAAAACATGTTCAAATTTGAGCCGTGCACAAAAATATGCCTTTTTCGGGGGGCCCAAGGTGAAGATTTCTTAGTTTTTTTAAAAAGCTCTTTGAAGGCCTTCTTTATAGACTCCATACGGAGGCATACGTGTATGTCCTGCATTTGTTACTGCATTTATCTTGCATTGATACCGACGCTTACAAACATATGCTTGCATTTCTTTTTAGCTGTTCAACATGTCAACTTACACGTGGACACGTTTGTCCTTACCATTTGTGCTTGCATTTTTATCACATGTTTGTTTGCATTTCTCAACATCTGTCACATCATATGTCTTTGCATTTACCCTTACTTGCTCGACATTTTGTGCTTACACATACGTTGGAACCAGTGGTGGCGTTTGTGACGTGTCTGGGTTGAGGCCCCTCAAGTATACCAGAAACTGTATATAAAATTATCAGGAACTAAATCTAAATTTGCCAGAAACCGTGTCCAAAATCATTGAAAAAACGTGCATGAACCATGTGACGTTTGATTTGAACAAAACACTGCTGTTGTGGAACGGTTTCGGGGATCTTCATGGGGTGTTGTAGACGGTTTGAGACGGTTTGAGACAGTTTGGGACGGTTTGGGACTGTTTCCGACGGGGTTGAAACGGTTTCGGGGTGTCACATTGACAATTTCCCGGAGGCGTTGTAGACCTGGAAACGGTTTCCATTGGTTTGGAACAGTTTCTGGTGGTTTGAGACCTTGTTTGCCCTGTGGGTTGCTGTTTTTTTCCTTCTAGTTTCTCATGTTTTTCTCATAGCCTCCCAAAAATTCCCAAATAGTTTCAGATAGGGTTTTCTGGCCACACTTAAATGGGCAGCCACCAGTTCCAACACATACGAGTACGTGCTCGGCAGATGTGCTTATATTGGACCGTAACTTTGCGCAACACATACAGTTTGTGCCACAGCAAATGCAAACACATGCATTAAGAAATGCATCAACAAACGCACATATATGCAAAAACAAATGCATAAGACCTTATTTTTTGAACATAGGATCTTATTTTATGATTGTCGCTGCACAAAAAAAAGATCTTATACATTTTGTTGTTGCATTTAATTACACGTATATTTGCATATACTTGCACACATTACACATATGCTTACATTGGTTCCGCATTTACGGTTTGTGTCGTACATATGCAAACATATATGCAGCGCAAATGTAAACAAATCCCACAACAATTGCAGCCACATGCCACAACACATGCAATTAATAAATGCCACAACAAATGCAAACAAATCTAATTAAATGCCACAACAAATGCGAACAATCGCCACATCCAACCCAAACAAATGCAGAATTTTGCGTCAAAAAATGCATCAAACATAAGTAAAATGATATAAATGCTGCAACATATGTATCTTGTTTTGGGGGTCCAGACCCCTACAGAGTAATGCTTTTGGATAAAGTTGAAATATATTCTCTGCAACTGTTCCCAAAGGTGTTCAAATTTGAGCCCCAAAAGACATGTAATTCTTGATGGGGCTCAAAGTTGAAGATTAAGTATGTTCTTTGCACTTCTTGTCAAAAAGTATGCACGTTTCAGCCCCACAAACAATAATCATTTTGGGTGGGCCCCAAAGTTGAAGATTAGATATGTTCTTCGCAATTCGTATCAACAGTACTCAAATTTGAGCCCCGCAAAAGAAATATAATTTTTGGTGGGGCCCAAGCTTGACGATTAGATATGTTTTTTCTTGGAAATCTCGCCAAAGCCAAAGGTATGCAAATTTGAGCCCCCCTAAAAAATATAAATTTTAGGGCGGCCCAAGGCCCAAAGATGAAGATCATATGCTCTTTCCAAATCTTGTCAAAAGTATTCCAATTTCAAGCCCACAAAAAACTGCCCTTCCGCGCGCGAAACTCCAGAACAACAATAATTTCTACCAGTAGTACCGCGCAAGGCGGTGGCGGAAGTTTCAAAGATAGGAAACCTATAGGAAAGGTTGCTTGCTGTGAATGATGGATGGCAGAGCGAACCCACTGATGGATCGAAAAGTGGTTGAACTGTCGGGCCATCTATCGGTCTATCTCTATAGCTGCTGCCTGAGAAAAAAGAGTTTTTCACAACAATCTACTGTTACTCCAACCCCGCAACAAAGCCACAGCTTCTGGCGGTTGATCCGTCCGATTAGGTTATCTATATAGCTATATTTTTGTGTCTCTCTACTATCTATTTGTCTCTCTATCCATCCATCTGTCTATCCATCTGTCTGATTGTCAAACTATCTGACTATCTATCTGTCTAATTATCTATCAATCTATCCACCAGTCTATCTATTTATCTGTCTGTCTATCTGCCTGTCTACCCATCTGTCTCTTTATCTGTCTTTCTGTCTTTCTGTCGACCTATCTATCTGTCCTTCCATCTTTCTCTCTATCTATCTCTTTATCTAGCCATTAGACTTAGCTTTCCTCCAGTTTCCAAGCGGAAAACTTCAAAAACGACACCTTCTGCGAGACTTCCCCCATGTTCCAAGTCGACAACGTCAAAAACGAAGCAAATCTTTCCAAGTTGACAACATCAAAAACGAAGCAATTCTGCGAGGCCTCCTTCAAAATGGAAAGTTGAGTGTGCAGCTGACGGCCTCGTGCCAATGCGTTTTGCGATTTTTCCACTCCACCTCTATAAAATACTGCGCTTGCCACGAAAAAGTGAAACCAGGTCGTACGAAGTGCTGCACCTGTCACGCAAAATCTCCAAAGTGAAACGATCTGATGCTCCAAAATGCAGCCCCTCTCAGGAAACCAATGCCCTGACCTCTTAACATGTCTGCTTGAGGTGTCTCTTCTACTGCGCCTGCCACGAAAAATGCATCTTTGCAGATCCTCTTCAAATGTCCCACGCTTGCCATCGTTTTTGAAAATGCCACAAAACCCCCTTTTAGCTCACTTTTCACGAGGTGCAGAATCCCTTGCGCCTGCTGCGCAAAACCTCCGAGACCGTCAGTTTTTCACGGTTTCTGCTTCCAAATGTACTTCGCGCCTCAACGCTGTGCACTTTTCCACATCTCAGCATCCAAAAGTGGTCAGTTTTTAACGCCTTTGACTTCCAAATGTGCTTCGCGCCACAATGGTGTGCACTTTTTCAACATCTCAGCTTCCAAAAGGGCTCCGAACCTATCAGTTTTTAGCGCTTTTGACTTCCAAACGTGCTTTGGGGTACAACGGCAGGCACTTTTTGGACATCTCAACTTCCAGTTTTGAACACTTTTTACCTCAACTTCCAAAAGTGCTCCGAGACCGTCAATTTTTTTAATGCTTTTTACTGCAAAACGTGGCTCGCACCACTCCGGAGCCACAAAACTTTGCAAAAACAGAGTGTTCGCGATTTTTCTTATTTTTCACGCACCTGCATCTTCTCTCTTCTGACTTTCTCCTGTCTGATCTGATCTCTTCTGACTTTCTCCCTGTCTGAACTTCTCTCTTCTGTGGCTCTTCCCACCTTGGTTTTTCCATCTGTCCATATTGTCGGAAGTTTGACGTCTAAACTCTGGCGACAATCCCACCATTGCCATTGTCCGCATATAGTTGCTCTAGACATCTCTAGACTAGACGCTCTGTCTTCAGCACGTCAAAATCCCATCATGTTTCCAAGCTCATATGAGCTTTAGCTTTCGCTCACCCCCCCCTGGGCCTCAAGTGACGAGGTTGATAGTTGATGAATGTTGATGACATCGGACCTGAGGCAGTGCATGCCTGCGACAAAATCTTCAGAGCCCAGACTGCAGTCGGATCCCAACGCTGAGTTCGACTTCCTGAGGCGCCCGATGTGTTCTGTCGAATACATTCAGAGAGGGCTCAAGATGCAGAGGGATCAAACATTCCCTGTTTGATTTCTTTCCTGTCACTGCACATGAAAAACATCATGTCATATTCTTTGACTACTCATCGGTTCAGATTGTTTTGCTATGGTTTGATGCATCCTGTGCGGCTTTCGTGTTTGTTCCATGCAGAACAGAATTGTCACGCGGCTCAGTCATGCCCAGTCAAGAATTCAGAAAGAGAACCTGTCAATGGCCCATCGGACAACGCCTCGACCAGTATGGCTGCAGCAGGCTCCACGTAGCTACACACAGGGACCATATCTCTTCAATCCTCTCTTTGGGTATAGTTACATAACTTTACAAATACTTGACAATATCTCCGGACATTCATGGCATTCGGACAAGTTCGAAAAGTGTGCCGAATCACTTGGAATATCTTTGAATCACTCTGTCAGGATAATTGCTCTCTCGAATTTGGCCTGCGCGGCCCGACGGGTGAAATTCTTCCAAAAGGCCATCGATGCCTTGGCAGAGGCGGCGGAGACCTGAAGAAATTGAATGGATAGTCTCCGCTAGTCAGGCTAGTCTCAGTCTTTTGACAAGTACATGATAGATATATTGTACATAGTATAGACTTTATTCACTTATACAGTTATACAGTATACATATTTATAGATCTGCAATTGTAGATATGGAGATTCATTAGATTCGGCATTGCCATATTGAACTGGACTTGCTCACTCCGTTCATCTGTGTCCTATCATTCACATTTTGGTTTCTTCTGTTCAGGATAGCAAATCACTGGTAGCCAACATCAGCCAACACATGAAACGACTCAACAAGTTGACAGTGGCCGACAGCCAGATCCGACAGCCATGCTCTGAGAGCCGGCCATCCCTGGGGCCATATCTGGGGCCATTCCTGGGCAAGGCCAAAAGCCTGTGCCTGGCTGGTGGTGATAGTATTCAACAGCATCCGCTGCTGATCGTCCCTTGGGCTTTGAGCTGCGGAATGCCTTGAAGTTTTTTTAAAGATCCTTAAAGCTTCTTAGATACACATGGATTCCGCGTGGATATACTTTGTTTAGATCATGATACGTTGCTTGAACTTGTTGCACAAAAGGGAACTTGAGCAGTTCGTTTTTTGGTGAGCAGACCTGTCGAAAGGCTTACCCAGCACGTTGTGAAGACTGGCATGCCATGACATGTCGGAAATTGAAATGCAAAGATGTGTCTCCAGCATTGTGTGCGGCAGTCTGTTTTGAAGCTGCAGTACTGCGTAGGCCAGTGCTCAAAAAGCGCAACCCAACTCATACCTGCTCCCATTGCAGAAAACACAACCGCAGTTTTGCTCTGGGTGGTTACAGAAAGGGGTTGCAACAGCTTGACATTTTTAATGTTCGCCCGTCTAAGATCATCTCAACACACGGAACGTGACTAACGAGATTGTTCTGAGGATAATCCTTAATCCTCCTACCTTGTTTTCGTATCGTATTCTGAGGCCTTGACGCTGTTGAATTTGTCGGCCGTTTTGGGTGATATTGACCACGACGAGCACGGTCTACGTTGGGGCTTAGAGGTTGGAGATTCTGACCTTGAAACATCAAACGAAACTTTCATGAAACCATTGAAGATTGCCAAGACTATGCCAAGATTGTTAAAACATGTTAAACCATGTTAAAACCCCGGCTTTCGGGACTGTTTGTGGCAAAGATTCGGGAAGTGGGAGCAACGTGGTGCAAGGATATTAGTTGCCGAGTAGTTGGCATGGTGAATGTGCTTCAGTTGGTGGAGGTTTGAAGAAAATGGATACTGTGAATGACATAGCACAGTTTCTCCATCAGGATTTCAGAACTTCCTAGTGCTGAAGGCATCTGACGGCAGCTGAAGGCGTCTCAGACTCTGACATGTCATCCATGTGCCATGCCGTGTCGAAGGCGTTGGCCATGTTGTACAATCTCTTTTCGACCTTGGAGCTTCCGGAGATGGTCCAGGCGCTGGTAACTGCAACCAGTTCCGCAAACCGGTGAAACCATGTGAAACCATGTGAAACCATGTGAAACCTGCAAACCCGGAAACGCCGTAACCAATGTAACTGATGAAACTGGCTCCGGTGCCTTATTCATTAAATTTTGAACTGTTCCATTTTTGCTTCTTTTTTCCCCCTCGGAAGATGTCAACGAAGGTAATGAAACTGTTGCCAGAGTCTTCCCAATTCTTTTCTTCAGCTCCGCTCTGCAGACTTTGGGTACCACATAGATCCACATGATGCCATTGCCTTCACATCAATCTCAGATTGCCAGTGATCATCAGTGATCGAATCTCTTGGTCATCAGTTCAAAACCATCTAAAGACCAGTTTTTTGGCCTGCGAGTGAACTAACTTGGTTAACTTGGTTTTGTAATCTTTTTGAATCTGTGGTATTGTGAGCAGCTTCTATCATCTCCAAGCTTTCTAAGCTTTCTCTCGGTTGCCATGATCACGTGGTTTCTGCGTGGATGCTGGCGAGGCCTACTATTTGTCGTTGGCATGTCACAATGCTGCGCTGCTGAACGTGAAGCTCGGACGTTGGGCAGATGCCCAGGAGTTGGTGGACGAGGGCATCGAATTCACCAAGGCAGGCGGCGCGCGGCACACATGGCACACGTGGCACACGTGGCACACGTGGCACACGTGACAGTCTTACGGTCATACGATTGTCACACAAATATCACAAGAATTCTCACGGTGCAATTGGCGTGCAAGAACCAAAAAGGTAGTGCAGCGCATGGGCTTTAGTTTTCTCAATTGGGGAGAAATGGGACATGAGACGATGTGAGCGAAATGATCTTCAGATCCTTGGAGAGAACGATGACACCTTGCGCAGCAAGCTCATCACTATTGGCCGCTTGACAAAAATATTTTCGTCAGCACGGCAGAAGTGACAGCCTGACACACACATGACAAACATGACAGACATGGCAAACAACCACCCACGAAAGGGGCTTTCAAAACTCTTTTTCCGTTCCAAACTCGAAGATGTGATTGAACAACTTACTTCGGGAGAGAACCTTTTTGTGCGAGAAGTTCTCGAATGGCAAATCCAAACGACGAGTCTATAGCCAACACTATCCTTTGAAGCTTTTAACTCCTCTACTAGTCTTGCCCTGTCCTGCATTTTATCTCATTCGCCATATTTTGGCGGTGTCCATTCATTGGTGCGATACGCCTGCACGCGCACAAGCACAGACGGAGGCACATTCGTGCGGACACTTGCTGAAAACAGATACCGGAGGGTCTTTTATGGCAACAGTTCCCGGTCGTCGCGAAGATGAGAAGAAATCGCGACATACATACCTGAAAGATCTCGAAAGAGCCTCAAGGGTCACAGCCGAGCTGGTTGGCGCGTCTAGGTCAGGATATTGATCCCTCATGTCAGCATGGAATAGGTCCGCTCCAACCGGCGGCAGTTGACCCACGAGGCTACTTGAAGTTGAAGACGTTTATGCTGGGAAGGCTCCTTCTTCTCTTTAATGAACCAACATCTGGAGAAACTATCTGCGGTCCTTCAATACATGAAACATATTTGTGCGTCCTGCCGTGTTTTCTGCGCTCAGGTGCTCAAGCCAAACACGTGCCAGAGGTTTTCCTCAGCGAAGCAGTGAATGCCCTCAACGGCTGGAGTCAGGCTTGACCAATCTGTTGGATTTGGTGTGTTCTGAGCGCTTTTGAGCCGTTCTAAGCCGTTCCAAGCCGTTCTTAGCTATTTTGAGAAGTTCTGCAGGGGTTCTCTCTCTCTCTCTCTGTGTTGTTGGTGTGTGCGTGTGCGTGTGTTGGCTATGTTGCCTGTGTTGTCTATGTTGTCTATGTGTTGTGTGTTTGTGAGTTGCGTGTGATTTAGTGATGTGTCGACATGCTCTTTAGGAGAGGGGCGTGTGGAATCTGAGCTTCTGGGACTTCACTATGCCGGAGGTGAAGGAAGTGATCAGGACTGGCATCCTGCCGTGCTGACATCCTGCCGACCAATTCAATTCCCCAAGTAGCCCTGTCATAGACGAGTCATAGATGAAGACCAAGCATTGGAAGAGTATGACGCCTCAGATCATCTCAGATCCCCCAACAATGCAAACGAATCACCCAACAAGTGTTCCTTGCATGTTCCCTGTGGAAACTTGGGCTTTTCGAGGGTGCTGCAAAACACCCTCACGCTGAACAAGATCATCATAGACGCTTGGCCAGCATGTGGTTCTTTGTCCGAAGATTTTTCGTTGCTGCAAACATACAGTTTGCACAATGATTCTATTGAAATTTGAAGGACAAGGTTGATACTTGCACTCTGAAGCCGGAGTCGAGATGTTGTGTTTGAGCAATCTCAAGGACCAGAAAGACGATGACAGGCTTGTGTTGCTGGGTTTGGAGCAGATGTCTTCTTTACATTTCCCTAGTGCTTCATAAATGTATGTATGTATGTATGTATGTATGTATGTATGTATGTATGTATGTATATACACCAGTAGTACCGCACAAGGCGGTGGCGGAAGTTGCAAAGGTAGGAAACCTGTAGGAGAGGTTGGTTGCTGTGAATGATGGATGGCAGAGCGAACCCACTGGTGGACCGACAAGTGGTTGGAGGCAGCGCAGTGTAGTTGTGGTTGTAGCTGTAGTTGTAGATGTGGTTGTGGTTGTAGTTGTAACGTAGTTGTAGTTGCAGTTGCAGTCGTGGTTGTAAGTTTAGTGCAGTGCAGTGTAGTGTAGTGGTAGTTGTAGTGGCTATTGTGGTTGTAGTTGCAGTAGTTGTTGTAGTGGTTGTAGTAGTTGTTGTAGTAGAAGATGTAATTGCTGTAATTGTAGTTGTAGTGGTAGTGGTAGTTGTAGTTGTAGTTGTGCTTTGTTGTTGTAGTGGTAGTGGCAGTGGTAGTTGTACTTGTGGAAGTGGTTGTGGTTGTAGTTCTGAAACGAAAAAATTCTGTGAGACTTCCTCCCTCTTCCAGGCTGACAACATCAAAAAACGCAGCAATTCTGCGAGACTCCTTCAAAAATGGAAAGTTGAGTGTGCAGCTGACGGCCCCGCGCCAATGCAAGTGGCGATTTTTCCACTCCATCTCTCTAGAGTACTGCGCCTGCCACGAATTTGTGAATCCGGGTCATACGAAGTGCTGCACCTGTCACGCAAAATGATTTTATCAAACCTGAAGATCTGATGCTCCAAAATGCAACCCCTCTCAGGAAATCAGCGCCCTGACCTCTGAACATGTCTGATCGATATGTCTCTTCTGCTGCGCCTGCCACGCAAAATGCATCTTTGCAGATCCTTTTCAAATGTCCCACGCCTGCCATCGTTTTTGAACATGCCACCAAACTTACACGTTTAGCCCACTTTTGACAAGGTGTAGAACCCCTTGCGCCTGCCACACAAAAGGACGTCTGAACGTCCAAAGGCGCTCCGAATGTGCGGTGCTTTTAAGATTTTGACTTCCAAATGTGCTTCGCGCCACAACGGCGTGCGCTTTTTCGACATCGCAACTTCCAAAGGTGGCCCGAAGACCAAGAGTTTTTAACACTTTTCACTTCGAAATTTGCTTCGCGCCACAGCGCCGTGCACTTTTTCCACATCTCAACTTCCAAAGGCGCTCCGAACATGAGGTGTTTTTACTTCAAAACGTGCTTCACTCCATAGCGGCGTGCGCTTGTTCAACCTCTCAAGTGGCAAAAGCGGCTCCGACGTGAGGTGCTTTGCGCAGTTTGACTTCCAAATGTGTTCGCGCCACTGCGCCGTGCACTTTTTCCACATGTCAACTTCCAAAAGCGCCCCGACGCTGAGGTGTTTTGCACCTTTTACTTCAAATGCGCCTCACACCACCACGGCGTGCAATTTTGGATCTCTCATCTGCCCAGATGGCTCCGCGCCCGCCGCTTTAGCAAGCCTACTTTTCGACCTTCCGGACCCACAAAACATTGGAAAAACAAAGCGTTTCGCGACTTCCCTACCTTTTCGCGCACCTGTATCTTCTCTCTTCTGACTTTCTCTCTCTGATCTACTTTCTTCTGACTTTCTCCTGTCTTAGTGCCTCTTCCCATCGTGGCTTTTCCATCTGTCCACATTGCCGGAAGTTTGACTGCTAAACTTCCTTCAATAATCGAAGGAAGTTTAGAAGTCAAATTTCCGACAATATGGAGAGATGGAAAAGCCAAGATGTGAAGAGCAAAGATGTGAAGAGCTCAGACAGGCAGAAAGTCAGAAGAGACAAGATCAGACAGGAGAAAGTCAGAAGAGAGAAGATGCAGGTGCGTGAAAAATAAGAAAAATCGCGAACACTCTGTTTTTGCAAAGTTTTGTGGCTCCGGANGGAGAAAGTCAGAAGAGAGAAGATGCAGGTGCGTGAAAAATAAGAAAAATCGCGAACACTCTGTTTTTGCAAAGTTTTGTGGCTCCGGAGGGTCGAAAAGGAGGCTTGCTAAAGCGGCGGGTGCGGAGACATCTTGGCAGATGAGACATGAGAAATTGCACGCCGTTGTGGCGCGAAGCACATTTGGAAGCCAAAAGTGGCAAAACTGACGGCGGACCACTTTTGGAAGTTGAGATGTGGAAAAGTGCACGGCATTGTGGCGCGAAGCACATTTGGAAGTAAAAAGCGTTAAAAACTGTCGGGCTCGGAGCACTTTTGGAAGTTGAGATGTCGAAAAACTGCACGGCGCTGTGGCGCGAAGCACATTTGGAAGTGAAAAGTGTCAAAAACTGTCAGCCTCGGAGCGCTTTTGGAAGTTGAGATGTCGAAAACGTGCACGGCGCTGTGGCGCGAAGCACGTTTCGAAGTGAAAATCGTAAAAACGTGAAGGCCCGTGCCACTTTTTGACGATTCGATGATGATTCGATGTCGAAAAAGTGCACGCCGTTGTGGCGCGAAGCACATTTCCACGTCAAAAGTCACAAGTGTTAAAAACTGAGGGTTTCGGGACGGTTTTTGAAGTTTGGATGTGACTACACCACAACTACAAGTACAAGCACAAGTACAATTACAACCACAACTACAACTACAACTACAACTTCAATTGCATGACAGCTACAACTACAATACCTACAACAACTACAACTACAACTACAACTACATTACCCCTACAACAACCACTACAGCTACAACTAGAACCACAACAATCACTACCTTTACAGCAACTACATTTACAACAACTACAACAACCACAACAACTTCAACTACATGACAGCTACAACTACAACTACAACACCTACAACAACTACAGCTACAAGTGCAACAACGACAACAACTACAACCACAATAACCACCACACCTACACTACCCTACGCTGCATTACAACTACAACTACCACTACGACTACAACTACAGCTACAACCACAACAACCACTACAACTACAACTACAACTGCAACAACTTCAACTACAGCAACTACATCTACTACTCAAACTACATGACAACTACAACTACAACAGCTACAACTACAACCACGATAACCACTACAACAGCAGTACACTGCACTGCACTACAACTACAACTACAACAACTACAACTACAACCACCTTACAACCACAACTACAACTACAACCACAACTACATCTAAAGCTACAACCACAACTACATCTACAACTACTTTACAACTTCACTGCGCTGCCTCCAACCACTTGTCGGTCCATCAGTGGGTTCGCTCTGCCATCCATCACTCAGAGCAACCAACCTCTCCTATAGGTTTCCTNACAACTTCACTGCGCTGCCTCCAACCACTTGTCGGTCCATCAGTGGGTTCGCTCTGCCATCCATCACTCAGAGCAACCAACCTCTCCTATAGGTTTCCTATCTTTGAAACTTCCGCCACCGCCTTGTGCGGTACTACTGGTANTGGGTTCGCTCTGCCATCCATCACTCAGAGCAACCAACCTCTCCTATAGGTTTCCTATCTTTGAAACTTCCGCCACCGCCTTGTGCGGTACTACTGGTATATGTATAAAATACAGACACAGAAAGAATATGATTAATTTGTTGCGAATGACAGCTACAGAAGTTGGTTCATGAAATCAATCCCTTGCCTCAGCAGGAGGTCTCTCCTTTCCCCGCTCGAAATCCGGCGAATTGCTGGCCTTGTGTTCCCAAGCCAAAAGGATGCAAAAAGAGCACAGAAAGAGCAATGCGGTGTGAGTACAGAAAGTACGTTTCTATGAATTTCATATCAGTTGAAGTTGGTAGAAACTAGGAGACCTTTGCTGCACATCTTTCTGCCCTGTGCAGACGCTACGACACTGCAGTAGAGAATGAACATCTGGCAGAACTGATGAAAGCTGTGTGGAGACTCAATGGACTGCAGCAAGGCTGTGATATAGCCGAAGATCCACTCGGACCAGTTGGTGTGGATTGCCATTTTTCCATTTTGCCAGCAGCCTTCGTGCCTCGAATCTTTTGCGATCGCACCTTTCAGGTTGTGGAGTGCCACTGCATGGAGATGATTACAATCTCAGGTGCATTTGAAAGTCAGTGTTCGAGGTTCAGCAATGTTCAGCAATGTTCGCAATGTTCAGCACTCTGGCAGAGTTTAAAAGGTGGCCTTGTTGGCCAAGTCTTCACCGAGTCTTTGTTGAAACATGAACCTTTCTCTCAGGCATTGACTTTCAGACCAGAAAGGTGCTGGTCCCAGGGCGGTGGTACCCGGTGGTACCCGGTGGTACCCGGTGGTGCCGTGGGCTTTGGTTTTACTCCTTTTCAGAATCTTTTGTGGAATTATTTTGAATCTGTTTCTAGCAGTTTCCTTGCGAATCTTTCCAAGTTCAACGAGATGTCGGTTTCACTTTGAGAAACAGTCGTCATCTCAGGTGTGGCGCCGGGTCAAAAAGCGTGGTTTTTTGGAGACGCGCTGGTATGCAGGGAGGCCCCAGAGACATAAAACCGAGAAAACCATAGAGTCAACCAAATACAAAGAATATCAAAGAATCTTCTCACAATTCTGCTCTTCAATGTCTCGAGGTTTCACAAAGAATGCCGTGTGCAATCCGTGTGCACCATGTTATGTGCCTCCCAGCGGGTCCTAGCGGTCCTAGCGGTCCTATAGCATCTCGTAGCGGTCCTACAATAGCATCTCGTAGCCTCTGCCGTCATTGCAATCGTAACCCTGAGGCCTCTGCTCTGAACTTCGCAGATGTTTGGGGTGGAAGCCAAACGCCTGAAACGGGCCCAGACCTCGCAGAGTTGGCTCCACTTTCCATCGCTTTCCATCGCTTTCCACACTTTCTCAGGGAAACAACTTAAGCAACTTCATTTGAGCATTTTGCACATTATTTTTGGAAATTATGAATTGTTTATGCGTTCGCCATTTGTTCTTTCCCTGATCTCTTTGACAGGTCAGTACCAGGGTCTTCTTGCCAGCCTGAATCACTTCATGAAGAGGTCCTGTCCAAAGGTGGCATCAGAGTGATGAAACATGATTAAAGCATCAAAGCCAATTCCAACAGCACATGCCACTTGGCAAAGGGCCCTTGGGCCCTCGGCCCATAATGTGACGGTAGAGCGCGGGCATCAGAATGGGAAACCATGGGAAACCTGGTCCTGGAGCATTCTGGAGCTAAGGGTGGCCATTAGTTTGCTTGTCGTGGGCAATGAGCTCTTGCCTCAGCGCAACACGAACACACTGAAAGAACAGATGTGCGAAGAAATATCATGCGAAGCGCCATGCAAAGCATTGTAAAAACTTCAAAGGAAAGAGAACAAGTAACCCGTGCGGACGAATTTGGCTTCCTGTCATTGTCTCGGGTTGATATGCACTGAGGACGGAAGGTATTGACCTGTCCAACAATGGCCCACCTCCAAGTCGACGGAATGAAGCTTATATGGGGCACCATATGACCTATATGAAAATCATATGACTCATATGATGCAAACTTGGTACTTCCGAAAGAGAGGGCACACCACTCCGAGTGCGAAAGTTGAAACTTTGAGAGCTGCATATTTTCACCACTGTCCACATTCTGTCCACACTCTGTCCGCACTCTGTCCGCACTCTGTCCGCACTCTGTCCGCACTCTGTCCACACTCTGTCCACACTCTGTCCACACTCGCTCAAAGCTAAGGCATCAACCTGACCAGCATCACCATGCTCGTACATGCACTCTGCAAGACGGACAGGCGGCAGCTATGCTCTTGCAAACCTTTTAGCAACAGGCATGATTGATGCATTCTTTGGGCTTATAGACTCCTGAGATTTTCTTTCTTTGGTTTGTTTTTTCCTTGGATTTTCTTTTCCTTGTTTTCCCCGCGATTTCAAAGGAGACCAAACGAAAACAAAGGAAAACAAAGGAAACCCAAGGAAACCCAAGGAAACCAAAGGAACACCATAGAATCCACCTAGCCCCAAACCCAAGGAAGCCAAAGGAAATCAAAGGAAACCAAAGGAAATCAAAGGAAATCAAAGAGAATCTAAGAAGAAATTACTTAAGGGCTGCCGCCCCTGCCGCCGACCCCGGAAAAGGGAGCGGTGGGATTTGTCGTCTTGGTATATATATATATACAAATATGTCTTCAGGTGTGTGTCGGTAATTTCATGCAGGACTTTTGTTTTTGGAAGTCGAACGAANATATATACAAATATGTCTTCAGGTGTGTGTCGGTAATTTCATGCAGGACTTTTGTTTTTGGAAGTCGAACGAAAAAATCATCTTTGGAGTTGTATACATCAACACATTCGAATGAGCTATTGATATATTTGTAGTCCAGGACATTTGTCCTTNTTTGTCCTTGGAATAATGTATGGATATAGTTGTAATCCAGGACTTTTGTCCTTGGAAATATATATTGATATAGATATATCTACGTATATATGTTTCCATGTAAATTATATGGACAGAAATTAATATAGGTAGTGTATGGCTTTGTCAAGGGCTTTTGAACATGTTTGAAACTTTTTTTGTCAAATAAAGTCTGAGAGATAAAATAATCTTTGGAGTTGTGAACAAAAAAACCATATAGATGTAGTCTAGGACGTTTGTCATTGGAATGAGTTATTGATATATTTGTAGTCCAGGACTTCTGTCCTTGGAATAAGTTATTGATATATTTGTNGTTTGTCATTGGAATGAGTTATTGATATATTTGTAGTCCAGGACTTCTGTCCTTGGAATAAGTTATTGATATATTTGTAGTCCAGGACTTTGGTCCTTGGAATTATGTATATATATATACGTAACTATGCTTCTATTTATGTATATATATCTATATATGTATGTCTTCAGGTGTGTGTCGGTAATTTCATGCATACACGCATGTTTAGCACCATAGCTGGTAGGATGTCAA
>BGPT01000194.1:144045-155203 GCA_003297045.1 Symbiodinium sp. clade C Y103
GCTGGGCTTGGGACAATCGAGAAGTGTAACAACAACCTCACTTTTGGTGGTGGACCTTGAACCCACAACATTTTTGGTGCTGCCAGTGTCGCATTGACAGTAAACATTCACATGCTGCGAGCTGGGGGGAAATATCTAGACCACTTCAGGATGATAGCTGAAATTGAAAGATGGTCAGTAACTTGGCTCCAACCCCTTTCAAAACTGACATGAAGTATCATCTAACGGGATATGTCCAGCATCTCTAAAAGTCAATGGAAGCTTCAAGGATCAAACATAAGATTGCCAAGACTGGTCATTGTTTTGTTCTTTTTTTGGTGGGAATGGATCACACCTAAAACAAATGACGTTTGAAGGTTTTAGATGGCTGCCATGTACCATGTGCTTGATGATCGATGCGATTTGTTTGGCATCCATGGCCTTGAATCTGTTTTTTTTTTTGGGGGGGGCATCAGATGCTGGACCTTCATACTCGAATCATGCAAGGATGTTCCATGAAACAACTTTCATATCAGTAGGGATTTACTACCCATCAATCAATCTATATCCATTCATCCATCCATCTACGGCTATCCATCCATCCATCCATCCATCCATCCATCCATCCATCCATCTATCCATCGATCTATCTATCTATCTATCTATCTATCTATCTATCTATCTATCTATCTATCTATCATTATCTATCCATCCATCCATCCATCCATCCATCCATCCATCCATCCATCCATCCATCCATCCATCTATCTATCTATCTATCATTATCTATCCATCCATCTATCCATCCATCCATCCTGTCTGTTTGTCTGTCAGTCTGTCTATCTATCTATCTATCTACTATCTTTTTAGATATATCTCGATCTCATCGTATGGCCATATCCAAATTCCCAGCGCTGCGTCTCTGAAGTTTCCAACCACCCTCGAATGCGTCGTGCGGCCGCGCTCCGTTGCGCCCCACGAATGGACCGAGCTCGGTGGAGGGTGTCATTGACCAACAAGGCTGTCATTTAACCATAGGTTATACCCAAGAAAAAAATGGGAACATATGAGGAAACTATGGAACATGTGAGGAAACTATAGAAGAAATATCTGATAAGAAAAATATGGGAAGATAATGGAAGATATGGAAAACATATGAGGAAGCTATGGAAATACATGGGAAACTGGGAAACTCTTGTATTTCACCGGATTGGATTGATGGAAAATCTGCCGGTGAAATACAAGAGGTGAAATACAAGAGTTTCCCCACCCCCCACCCCCCCCGAACCCACCCCCAACCTTCCCAACTCCATGAACAAAGAGGACTTGGTCACACTTCCTTAATTCGACACAAGTAGTATATATACATCACGTCATCAAAAACAAAATCAACTTGTTGTAAAATAATGTCAAAGTATCAAACTGCGGGGCAGTAAGTAGTGTAAAAAACACAAAAAGCCGCGGGGCTGCTAGGCGGCCCGTGAGCTGAAACAACTCTAGACTTTGGGGTAAAAAATAATGATTTCCTGTGGATTTGCCTTAAACCAATTGATGATTAGAGGAGTTTTAGCCATCCAACATATGGGGACAAACTTAGATGATGGTTAGGTGATGTTCCTTTCCGGTGCTTTTAGATGCTTCTACGACCCCAGCCCATACATTGGAGAGTATCATAGTCCACAAAAACTGGGAATACCCATTGACACTGCCTGCGTCTCCCAGGCGTTTGGCTCCAAAATGGGGGCCACGCGAAATGGGTGTCCTTATGATATCGCCATCCGCTTAAGAAACATTAGACATGGAAAATCCACCGTGAATGTAGAACTGGAAACGACCGAATGGATTTCCATTTCCATAGCAATTTGTACAGGTTTACTAGAAGGTAGGTAGCCATCCTAAAATGGGGCGATCCGAATGATGGCGGGTTAATTTTCTTGGCTGTGCCCCAGATATGACAACAGTACTGCAATAACGTGAGTTATGTCCTCATCTATATGGTATACACACCCCTAACGCTGAGACCGTTTGGCTAGCCTCCAAGGACTCCAGGTGTTGAATCCTGGCAGTTCGAGGCTTATTACAGATTGACCTTACACCAATGGCCAGGTAAGCCTGTATGGTCAGTGGCAAGGTGTTTGTTGTAAAACGACAACAGACCCCGCCTGATACCGACCGTGGTCGCCTGGTTGCTTTGCACCCGGGGGTGCACGGAGCGCATGTGGCCGCCATGTTGGGTGCGCTGTGGAACAGGGTCGAAGATCGATCCGGTCCACAGAACGGTACTACTATTGATGCAAAGAATCCTTCGCGTGGAATTGTTATAGCAATTAATGGATCAAGCATCTTGCTGGATTCTTGCATCAAATTGAGAAATTGCCGTATTTCAAAGCTATACTGGAAAATTCTAGAACTATGTATTGCAATGTGATTGTATATTTATGGTGATTTTGAGGGGGAGTGGAGTGAAGCAATTGACCTGACTAGTTGCTTACCCTAAAGGGCCAAAACAATGATAAATAAAAATTGAAATAAATTGAATGAATAATGAAATTGAAAAACCCTGGAAGTCCAAGACTATTTTTTGACTAGTCTTTACAAACAACTATTCTTGACGAATATTGAAGTCTCTGGCGGGAACCCTAATACTTGTACAATGCATTGATCCATTCACTGAACCTGGGATAAGAAATGGCACCATTTCACAGGTTGAACCTCAAATTATGTGCGTACAGGGAACCCTAGAAGGCTATGATAATTGATAGGCAAAAAAATTAATTATACCTAATATTTTCTAATATGA
This sequence comes from Symbiodinium sp. clade C Y103, assembly GCA_003297045.1. Classification (NCBI taxonomy): domain Eukaryota; class Dinophyceae; order Suessiales; family Symbiodiniaceae; genus Cladocopium; species Cladocopium sp. clade C. The sequence goes on from BGPT01000194.1 coordinate 146,825, forward strand.
TATATTTTATATATGGAGAACAAATGCGACATATATAACCATCATTCAAATTTATATAATTCAAATTAAAATATAAATTAAAATGAAGATAATTAATTCTTTGATTCGGATACGATTTGAAAAAAATATTTATATTGAATTAATAAATATATATATATAAATATGCGATAACTTAATAATTTGATATGGTAATGAAATTATATATTCTAATAAATTATTATTAAACAGAAAAAAAAGATGTGTACATTTATATTAAATATATAAAAGAAATAATTAAAAAATATTTAGAGATTAATATAATTTAATATTTTTTATTTTTAATGATATTAAAATATAATATTATTAATATATTTAAAATAGAATATAATTTGGGATATTAGGGAGATTATTTGGGAAATGGACGGAAATAAAAATGAATTTTATTTAAATAGATTTATAATATATATATATATAAGAATATATAAATTTAAAAAAAAAATATATTTGAATATTTGAAATATATTTATATATATTAATTAATTTATGGAATTAAAATATTATTTGATAAATTTTGATAGAAAATATTAATATTTAATATAAAATAAATTTATTAAATATTGAGATTGTAAATTAAATTATTGCAGGATTTTTTATATTGAATATATTTTAATAATTAATATAATTATTATTTTTAAATTTATTTATACAATATAATTATAAATATTTTGATATTAATAAATATAATAGATATATTTTAAAAAATTGAAATATTTATTAATTAAAAAAATAATAAATAATTTATATATATTTATCGAATAATTTAGAATAATTTGAATTATAATAATTTGGATTATAATATTTCAACATAAATATTTTATAATTTGGAAAATAATTTGAATTTGGAAGGGGGGGAGGAAATTTCAATTTATAATTAATATAAAAATAATAATAATAAAAAACAAAAATTTGAAATATTTTTATAAAATTTATTTCTAAATATTGAATATAAATTCCACAAATTAATCTTAAGGATAATTTTTTGATCTAAAAAATTGAGAAACAATTATAAATATAAAATTTATTACAAAAAATTATTTGAATAGATGATCTAAAGGCTAATATATTAATTCAAAATATTATTTCCGTGGAATATTAATAAAATCATGCTTATATTGATTATATGAAATATAAAATATAAAATAAAATATATTTATAAAATATCAAATAAAAATATTTCAGATCATAAAAAAATAATAAAAATATCGATATTTTCAGGACGAGATTTCATATTCCAAAATATCGCCGTTTTCTACAATCAACCCCTTGACCTCCTAACACACGCACTTCAGATATCTCTTATATTGCGCCTGCCACACCAAATGCATCTTTGCATATCCTCTTCAAAAAATCCAGATCTCCCATCATTTTCGAAAATATGATGAAATACCTTAAATTTAATTCATTATTAATAAGATACAGATTTTCCTGTCCCTATCATAAAACGAGATCTGAATGTCCAAAAACGCAGGTGCGCGAAAAGGGGCGGAAAATCCGAAACCCTATTTTTTTTCAATATCCGGAAGGTCGAAAAATAGCCTCGCTAAAGGGGTAGGTACGGAGCCATAGGACAAATAGAAATTAAAAAATACTCGCCGTTGGGGCACAAAGCACAATTAAAAAAAAATCAAAATACAGCCCGCGAACCCATTTGCAATCTTATATATGATCTATGTAAATCAAATAATTGCCGTAATTTCATATATTTCTTCCCTTTATTATTACCATCGTAGATTGTAGAGTGTGGATTGGGGGAGTTATGAAATGTCAAGTGTAAAATATAGAGAGTGAAATATAAAATGGGCATTGTAGGGTGGGATATGTAAAGTGTAGCGTATGCAATGTGGAGAGCGGAAAATAATATATATTTTTTCCATTATAAAATATAGAAGATGGAATATAGAATATGGAATATAAAATTTAGGATATAAAGTGCAAAATATAAAATATAAAATTTAAAGAATAGAATGTAAAATATAGAATATAAAGCATAGAATGCAAAATCAGGATTGTGGAGTATAGAATATGTAAAATATGGAATATAAAATGTGGAATCTGGAGGGTGGAGTGTTCAGTGCGGAATTTGGAGTATAAAGTGTAAAATATAGAGTGTAAAATATAGAATATGGAGTGTGGAGGGTGGAGTGTAGAGTGCAGAGTGTAAAGTATAGAGTGTGGAGTGTAGAATGTGGAATGTAAAGTGTGGAGTGTTAAGTGAGAGTGTGGAGTGTGGAGTATAGAATATAAAATGTGGAATCTAGAGTGTAAAATATGGAATATGGTGTATAAAGTGTTGTTTATAGAGTATATAAAGTGCAGTATGGAGGCTAGAATGTAAAATATAGAATATTTAATTAAGAAAATGAGGAATGTGGAGTGTAATGAATAAAATATAAAATATAGAATCTCAAATGTAGAATATGGAATATGAAATGTAAAATCTAAAATATAGAATTTAAAATTTAGAATATAGAGGGTGGAATGAAAAATATAAAATATTTAGTTAAAATTATGAAATTTTTAGAATATAAAATAAGGAATTTATAATATAATATGCAAAATATAAAATATGCAGCATAAAATAGAATCTGGAATATAAAATATATCGTGTAGAATATAGAGTGTAAAATATAAAATATAGAATATGAATTGTAAAATGTAGATTGTAAAGTATGTAATATAGAGTATAAAGTGTGGAATATAGAGAATAGAATATAGAATATGGAATCTAGAATATAAAATATAAAATGCGGAATTTGGAGGATAGAATAAGGAATATAGAATATAAAATATAGAATATAGAATATAAAATATAAAATATAAAATATATAATATAAAATACAAAATATAAAATATAAACAATAAAATATAAAATATAAACAATAAAATATAAAATATAAATAATAAAATATAAAATATAAAGAAAAGAATATAAATAATAACATATACGGAAAGAAATTTAAAATAAGAAAAAAATATAAAATAATCATGATAAAATAATAAATATGAATTTTAGAATATAATATAAAATATAAAATAAAGAAAAAAAATACGGAATATAAAATTCAAAATAAGAAATATAAAATATAAAAAATAAGATATAAAGAATATAAAATAAACAATATAAAATATAAAATATAATAAATATAAAATAAATAATAGAGTGTAAAATATAAAAACTAAAATAAATATATTTTTTTTTTTTTTATACCCTCAAATTGGCACAGGAATCCTTGGGTTTCATTTTAGAACCCAAATACGGGGTCTAAAATGGAAATCCCAAGGGGGATTCTAGAATCCGAGCCTCGAATTTTAATTCTACAATCAGGGTTCTAAAATGGGTTCTAAAATAATACGCCTATCCCTTACAAAAATCATCAAAAAATACCTTGTTGAAACCCTGACATTTCATAGAAAAAAATGATGTGGAAATTTGATCCAGAAAAAAAACCGATGAAACCGACAACCGCAAAGAAGACCCCATGATATTCCATAGCGTTTTTCAATCATTGGCGACCACAGATGGTTTTGTCATTCCCTACCTACCAAGCCAGGTCTTTGGCCAAATTTTTTTCTCCCTTTTTTGCCAAGACATTAAAAAACACATATCCAAATGCCTTCAGCATGTCTGCGCATTCCAATCTATTAAGATCGCCTAATACAAACAGCGAGGGATGACCTTACCACGTTTCACAACCCTAAGCCCCCTTTTCCGCAGAGTTTAGCTTCGGGTTCATGTCATTTTCCGTCCAAATGTTTGTTAAATTTTCTACTAAATTTCCAATTAATTAAATTTTCAATAAAATGGCAAATTGCGCGCGGCTTACTTGCAGGAAAAATCAAGATCAAACCATCACATTGCTAAGCAGTTGCCTGTAAAACTACATCTGTCAATTAAACATTGTGTAATCGTACAGTTGGTCAAATTCCAATAAAAAATACGGGATATTATTATATTTCAGCAATAATATAGATAAAAAGAGGCGGCTTCTTATATTTAAAACTAGTTGAGTTTTGGGGACAGGTTCTGAGATAGTTTCCTTACCTTTGGGTTAAACCTAATTCCATCCAACACTAGTAAACACCATAGTAGCACCAACAAATTTATCCGTATTTAGGAGCCAATACCGACAGAAAAAGATGACTGTGCTAACTTCGATAGGTATGCTTCCGAGAAGGGGTTCTAAAATGGTTTCCTTATTGCTGGGGCGGGTCAAATTTCAGCAGAAGTCGAAAGATACCATCTTAGATCCATCATATTTCATCAATATATCAATAATATGCACAAAAAGGGGCGGCTTCTTATATTTAAGACTAATTATATTTTAGGAACAAGTTCTGAGATAATTTCCTTAATTTTGGGTTGGACCCAATTCCATCCAACACTGGTGGACACCATGGTAGAACCAGCAAATTTATCCATATTTGGGAGCCAATACCGACAGAAAAAAATAATTGTGCTAACTTCGACAAGTATGCTTCCGAGGGGGGGGGGTTCTAAAATGGTTTCCTTACTACTAGGGCGGATCAAATTTCAGCAGATGTCGAAGGATACCATCTTAGACCCATTATATTTCATCAATATATTAATAATATAGACAAAAACGGGCGGCTTCTTATATTTGAGACTAGTTGTGTTTTAGGAACAGGTTCTAAGATAGTTTCCTTAACTTTGGGTTGGACCCAATTCCATCCAATACTGGTGGATATCATGGTAGAACCAGCAAATTTATCCGTATTTAGGAGCCAATACCGACAGAAAAGGATGATTGTGCTAAGTTCGACAAGTATGCTTCCGAGGGGGGGTTCTGAAATGGTTTCCTTACTGCTGGGGCGGGTCAAGTTTCAGCAGAAATCGAAGGATACCATCTTAGACCCATCATACTTCATCAATATATCAATAATATAGACAAAAACGGGCGGCTTCTTATATTTGAGACTAGTTATGTTTTAGGAACAGGTTCTAAGATAATTTCCTTAACTTTGGGTTGGACCCAATTCCATCCAATATTGGTGGATACCATGGTAGAACCAGCAAATTTATCCGTATTTAGGAGCCAATACCGACAGAAAAGGATGACTGTGCTAAGTTCGACAAGTATGCTTCCGAGGGGGGGTTCTGAAATGGTTTCCTTACTGCTGGGGCGGGTCANTACCGACAGAAAAGGATGACTGTGCTAAGTTCGACAAGTATGCTTCCGAGGGGGGGTTCTGAAATGGTTTCCTTACTGCTGGGGCGGGTCAAGTTTCAGCAGAAATCGAAGGATACCATATTAGACCCATCATACTTCATCAATATATCAATAATATGGACAAAAACGGGCGGCTTCTTATATTTAAGACTAGTTGTGTTTTGGGGACAGGTTCTGAGATGGTTTCCTTAACTTTGGGTTGGACCCAATTCCATCCAAGACTGGTGGACACCATGGTAGAACCAGCAAATTTATCCGACAGAAAAGGATAACTGTGCTAAGTTCGACAAGTATGCTTCTAAGGGGGGGTTCTGAAATAGTTTCCTTACTACTGGGGCGGGTCAAGTCTCAGCAGAAGTCGAAGGATACCATGTTAGACCCATGGACAAAAAGGGGTGGTTTCTTATATTTAAGAATGGTTGTGTTTTGGGGACAGGTTCTGAAATGGTTTCCCCCATCTTGGGTTGTATTAAGTTCCAGCAGAAACCGAAGGATATCATTTTAGATCCACCATACTGCAAGAATAATACAAATAAAGAGAGGTCCTGCCAAAATTATACATGTAAGAAGGGTTACCTAATTCTTTTCAAAGGTTCTGAGATAGATAGTTCCTGACCTTTGGGTTGGATCAATTTCTACCTCCCAATTAGCTGCTCACTTCATCTATTGGGCCCCTCTTTTATCAGAAATACCGAGCTAGACAATCTTTTGCCCAAGCCTTTCGGAATTAAACCAAAAAAATACATGCAAATCCCCAGCAAATGCACGTGCATTTCCGACAGACACTTGTGACACAACATGCAAAAACCACTTTATATATGCCCCAGGTAACAGCAACAGAAGCAAACATGCAAAAAAAAAGTGAAAAACCTTGCATTATTGCTGTGAATGCAAAGGTAAAAGTACAGCTAACCACCCCAAAATTAAACCGAACCCACATGTTCCCCCAGTCAGAAATATTCTAACAAGACTTCAAGAAACAAAGGAACTGAGAATTCGGCATGTTTTCTGCTGTATATCTATAAATATCCTTTTGGTTTTTGTGCCAAATGGCATTGGTTCGGCCACATTATCGCGACATAGGGCAATCGAGCCTTATAAATTATCATAAACCATGGTTTCAACAGGAGGATCAACCTAGCAAATTGCTTTCAACCACCGACCCGCTAAGAATAACGATGCCTACGTACAACCTACACTATACATTATCAAATTAGTATTATACAAACTTCCAAAGATCTACAATGGTCCCCGTTTTAAGTTCTAAAATAATCCCAGAACCATTCTAGAACCTTTTAGGTTTAGCCCCAGGGGGAATAAGCATTCTAGAACCTGCCAACCTAAGGGTATTTTTTTTAGTTAATTATTATTATATAACATATCGCTTAACGCATTATTAAAAAATCCTCCTTATAATTTATATATTATTATTTCCTAAAATGCTTAATTTTATTTTTCCAAAATATTATATTTTAATTCTCTATATTTCTTATAAAATTACCATTAATAAAAAATAAATTTAAATTTTTATACATATATTTTATATTCCCATATATAAATTCAATAAATCATCCACGAATATCCGGGGATTATTTAAGATATTTTAAAATTTATATATTTATCGAATATCAATATAAATTGTGTTTTATTTCGATTTTTTAATTATTAATATTAATTATATAAATCTAAATTTATAGATTAATTTTGGCCTATATCCAATATTTATTTATTATTTTATTTAAATTTATTTTTTTTATAAATATATAATATAAAATCATATAAAATTTCAAAAAATATATATATTCAATATATAAAAATATCTATATAATTCTATATATTTGGATAATCTCGATAAATCAAATAATATTAATTATATATAATTATATATATATATTTAAGATATTGCACCGTTCCCCCGGTGTTCTTGTGCCTACAATAACCCCTGCATTCGTTCATCGGTAGATTTGTTCTGCGAAAACTATAGCAACTAGCCGAATGGCGAATGCACGGATCTGATGTAGACACATACCCTTGAAGTTCAATATGCAAAGCGAGTGCAATGTACTGTGCACAGTGGCCCCCATGGTTTCCCAGTTGAGAATGGTCCAGCACCCAAGGTGCAAAGATTGTCGGGGTCCCCAACACAAAAATAGACAATTATATACATATGGGATGGGTCAAAACCCATTATTACCATATTTGGTGGAATCATCATCCATTAACCGGCTATTTTAGGGTACCTAGGATATCAAGGTTTTTAACTCATACCCATATATTTTATCAACTGAAGGCTTATGAAAATACCCTTCGTTTGCACCTGAGGCTCACCTGAGCTTTGCATTGCTGAACTCCAGTCGTGACAGCGACGACACCCTAAAAAATCAGCCGCTTGACACGGGCTGGGACATTTGAAACATACGCAAGAGCGCGTATGACCCCAAGCCCAGCAACCTCAGGGCCGTCAACTCGCATCCAGCCTCCATTTACCTCCAGGGGTCAAGGAATTGGGACAACGCCGACGAAAATCAGCGGCTGCCAGGCCCAACAAAAACACACTTCAAATATAGGGATGTCAAATGGATTTAGCTGATTGACTGGTTGTTACATGAAATGTCACCAATTTATCGGGTGAAATGCAATGCATATGATATCATATATAAACAATATGTGCTACCATGGCGTCATGAAGGTGGTCAATTCTTGGTCGCAATGATGTGGATTTGGTATCATTTGATGAGTCTTGCTTTCACAAGTTTCGATTGTGTCGTGTAGCAGTGTAGCTCTCTCCCCTGTGTGATTCAAGCCTCCTCCAATCATCTCTAATTAATGAACTCATGGCGATATTTTTCAGCTTCCGGGGCCGGAAAACATTCGAAAGTCCTGATGTTGGCAAGTTGTGATCCACAAGCTTTAGAGAACGAAAAACATCATCCAAATGGTAGAGGGAGTGATGTTTCTCAGAGTGTGCCCCGGGGGGGTTCGAACTGTTCGGTTCGAGTTCGAACGGCGGTTCGGGCACGGAGGTTGGGCGGGGAGGGGAAGCAGTTCGAGTTCAGTTCGAGTTCGAGTTCTGGAGGTCCAGCATAAAGCAGTTCGAGTTCAGTTCGAGTTCGAGGTGGATGTGGAAGGCATATACTTTTGTGGGGGGGGG
>BGPT01000194.1:155808-192537 GCA_003297045.1 Symbiodinium sp. clade C Y103
TTTGGGGGGGGGGGAGGGCAGTTCGAGTTCAGTTCGAGTTCGAGTTAGGGCGCTCGGGAGGGGGGTGGGGCAGTTCGAGTTCAGTTCGAGTTCAGGTTCGGGAGGTACGGAGGGGGGGGTTGAGTTCGAGTTCAGTTCGAGTTTGCGTTCGGGAGGTCCGGGGAAGGAACGGAGTTTGAATTTAAGTAAAGGGGTTCGTCTGTGGAAACGGTACTTTTTCTTGACGGGGGCGGGTTCGAGTTTACTTCGAGTTGCAAGGCAGTTCCAGTTCAGTTCGAATGCAATTAGAGTTGGAGCTTGGGAGGCTCGAGCGTGGGGTTGGAGGCCGTTCGGGTTCAGTTCGAGTTCGAGGTACTACTTTAGTTGACCGGGGGGGGTTGGGAGTTCGAGTTCAGTTCGAGTTCGAGTTCGGGAGGCCCATGAGCAGGGGGGGAGCAGTTCGAATTCAGTTCGAGTTCGGTTCGAGTTCTAGCTCGGCAGGCCCAGGAGTGGGGGGGGAGGCAGTTCGAGTTCAGTTCCAGTTCGAGTTCGGGAGGTCCGGGAAGGCAGGGTAGTTTGAATTTAGTTGGCAGAGGTACTTTTTGTTGAGAGGGGGGGGGGGGAGGTCGAGTTCAGTTCGACTTCGAGTTCGGGAGGTCCGGGAAGGGAAGGGAGTGTGAACGGAGTTTCCAGGAGCGTCTTCCAAGAGTGTCCCCCAAGAGTGTCTTCCAGGAATGTCTTCCCAAGAGTGTCATGCCAAGAGTTTTTCCCAAGAGTGTCATGCCAAGAGTTTCTTCCCAAGAGTGTCATGCCAAGAGTTTTTCCCAAGAGTGTCATGCCAAGAGTTTCTTCCCAAGAGTGTCTCCCAAGAGTGTCTCCTAAGTGTGTCTCCCAGGAGTGTTTTCCAAGAGTTTCATGCCAGGAGTATCTTCCAAGAGTGTGTTCACAAGAGTGTCATGCCAAGAGTTTCTTCCCAAGAGTGTCTCTCAAGAGTGTCTTCCCAAGAGTGTCATGCCAAGAGTGCCTCCCAAGATTGTCTCCCAGGAGTGTTTTACCAAGAGTGTCATGCCAAGCGTGTCATGCCAAGCGTGTCTTCTCAAGAGTGTCTTCCCAAGAATGTCATGCCAAGAGTGTCTCCCAAGAGTGTCTTCCCAAGAGTGTCTTCCCAAGAGTGTCATGTCAGGAGTGTCAAGAAGGTTCGTGTGAGCATTCGGGTTCGTGGGCTGCATCTGTTTTTTTTTTTGGGGGGGGGGGGGGTTTCCNGGGTGCCTTGGGGTTGGTGGGGGTCACCTTTTTTTTTTTTTGGGGGGGGGGGGGAGTTCCAGCTCAGTTCGCGTTTGAATGAGCTAGGGAGGCCGGGAAGAGGGGAGGAAGGCAGGTTGAATTCAGTTCGAGTTCGACGTCGGGAAGTCTAGGAAAGAAGGGGAGGGGCAGCAGTTTTCCAGTTCAGTTCGAGTTCGATGTGGAAGGGCATGTTTTGTTAGGGGGAGGGGGGGCAGTTCGAGTTCAGTTCGAGTTCGGGTTCGGGAGGTCCGGGAACGGAAGGGATTCGAGGTCAGTTCGAGGTTCATGTGGAGGCGTAGTTTTTGTTGCGGGGGAAGGGGCGCAGTGCGAGTGCAGTTCAAGTTCGAGTTCGGGAGGGCCCGGAGGGGGAGAGGGAAGCATCTGACTGTTTCCCATCTAAGACTCTCTCTCCTGTGCTTTGTCCAGATTGCGTGGGACGTTTGACTTCGAAACAAATGATTCTTCATTCTCAACCCTGTCAACTTGTCCTGGGAGGTGACGGAAACACGTGAAAACCAGAACTTGGAAGTGAGATCCAAAAAAGACCTGGAATGCTACATTCAGTCTCCATTTCTATGTGGGTTCTAGCTCAAGCTATTTCTTTGCAACAGAAATGTCACAGCATTTTTTCCTCCAGCTGTCCGGGCCGTGGCGCGTGGAGCGCCAAAGTTCATGTCTGTGTGAAAGCAAGCCGGGAATGAGGACACAGTTTGGAGTGAAACAGCAAGCACGAAGAGTATTTCTGGACTCCGGCCCTAAACAGCAGAGCCATGCCATGCGATGCAAATGTACATGGGGAGGTAAGTAACTTACATTCCTGGTTGTATCGTCACAATGCGGAGATCACAAGATATAATGATTCCAAAGCCAACCAGATGCATGGTGTTTTTTTTGACGAGATGCTAGGGGCGTGGGTTTAGGAGGGGATGGTGTTATGTTCGGACTTTGTCCGGCGGCGTGGCTCTGCCGGAGCTGCGCGCAAACTGCGAAGAGCAGCCGGAAAACAACAGCGAGTAGCAAATGCGCCACGGCCGCCACAGAGATCTTGAACCTTAACAGAAACAGTAAAAAGGTATATAATTTCATGTAGCCTATGTACACTTTAAAATCCCTGTTTTGAAACTCCTCAAAGTGCCTTTCGTCGTGACGATCTTGCGCCACCCACTGGAGGGTCACTCTGTAACAAATTGCGAGCGCCTGGAAGTGCGATGACTGCTCGTAGCGACTTTCTGCATGTCGCGTTTAGCGACAGGCATGTCGAAACAAGAGCCGTAAATGTGGCAACTTGTGGTTACAGGAAACATGTTGCGCAGCCCTCCAAGCTGACAAGAGGCGTTTCAACCCTTCTTATAGGTTGCACGCCAGATCAGCCACATCATGTGTGCAAAATAACTTGGACAAAACAAAAAAGCAATGACGAACCTGCAGGAGTTATCCGAGGCGGCAAGATGCTCACCAGACACTACACTGCGCGACACCTGCATGTTCATGTCGGCCTTGCTACGACCCAGGCGGCTGCAACAGCAAGATTCCTCGCGCAATCGCTGGGGTGACAATTGTTCAGCGTGCAAAAATCGAGGCTGATATCATGGACGTCCGAAGGCAAATGCTCCAGCCACCAAAAGAAAGATTTCATAGGATACAACAGGGAGGTCACGAGATATATTACTCAGCATATCGGAAAAAAACAGAATCCTTGTAACAAAGGCCATTTACTAGGGAACATGGCTAAGCGGCAAATTGGGAAGTCTTACAAGGTCAGACATGCAAAGTATCTTGCCTTCAGGCTCTCTTGCCAGATAGCTTGGGTGGAAGAAAACAAGTTACCAGGCGCATATCACCACGCAATGTAAAAATATACCGACTTTTCCTACGACATGCCTCCCCGCCGCCAAGTTTCGACCATGCCAACAATATGTAGCTTCACGCTGCCTCTTCCTCGGCAAGTTTGTGACATGTGCTGCAGCACTGCAGGAGAGGCCCAAGCAAGAGCCTGCGGCAGAGGATGGGGTGAGTTACGCATGATGCGCAAGGCGACCTAAGATCAGTGAGCTTGGGATTTTTAATCCTGTGCATGTCAGATTTGGCCATGGAGTGCATGTGTCAGAAAATTTGGGGGTTAGAACGCACAGTGAAGAACGTGCAACCATGGTGAAAGTTACCTCGTACAAGTGTTCTGTATATTAGATCTATGCAATGGATGCGCTGCAGGAAAGGCATCTCTTTCTTGGACACATACAATATCCCCATGCATATGCGTGGTGCAGTATCTTTTCGTATCTGACCCAAGATGCGAAACTACAGCGTGAGTGGCTCCCGGCTTCCGAAGCACAGCGCGCATGAGTACACAGAATTCTTTGGCAACCTGTTTGGTCGCATGGCTTGGCCCTTGTGAACTAAGTATCGGCCACAGCCGGTAGTAACGCAGCGGCTAGACACACAGTGATGAACTGTCAAAGTTTCAGTGTGAAGCAGAACCCACTCACTCTGCTGCACTGACGCCATGGCACGCGACGCTGCCGGGGCAGACGCGGCCGCGGCAGGCGCCGAAGCCGACGCTGCCGGCGCCGAAGCCGACGCTGCAGGCGCCGAAGCCGTCACTGGAGCATTGGCGGCTGCGCCGCAGTTGACTGTGATTTTTGCACGCTTCTGTGGCCTTTGGGAAATGGTGTCTGGGTCAGCGTCTTCACCACAGTTTACCTTTATTGTCTCTGACTGCTTCTTCCTTGCCGACGAGTCAGCGCTTACCTTCGCCCGACCCTCTGCTTGTGCTTCCATGTAAGTCCTGGGCAGGACCAATATCAGCGACATGCACTGGGTGGGGTGAAACTAGCACTCACGCGTCTGATGTTGCCAAGACACTTGATGGAATGTTGACAAGAATGTTGTTTGTTGTGTGCGCGTGCATATCCTAACAGCAGCAGTTCTTGATGAACAGGGTTCGTGTTGCTGAGAACAACCTGCAGCGCAAGGTGCAAAGGCGCACGGGTAGGGGCAGTGGGGGGACACACCACAACATTGAAAGCAGAAGCAAGCAGAAACCTGGCCTGCCATCGACCTGCCAAGCTGAAAATTTGCTCAGCGGCTTCAGTGTCCACGCCCACCAGCTGGTCGTACTGATGTGGGTCCACGCTGGGCACATACCAACTGCTGCTAGCATCTTTGCAAGCAGTGTGGGATTTGAAATGAAGCCTGTCGATGACCCATTTCAACTGGCTCAGCTTGTTCCAGCAAGCACCACCACGTTTCCGAAGCATGCGCACGACAGCGCAGGCATTGTCATAGACAACATACTGCAATGCCTCAGGCCGAACATGTTGGGACTGAGAGGTAAAGGCAGCAGCAAACTAATCTCCAAGCAGAAGAAGTGAAAGGCAAGGCACTGAGAAGATGGCGCAGATTGCCCAAACGCAAAGCACCACTTGAGTGCAAGACTCGGTGGCGTACATGGGTCCAATAGACACTATCCTCACTCACACAGCCGAAGGGTGTGGGGGAACGCAGGAGCAGGGGACTCACACGCTGACAGCCAAAAACATGCAAGAACATGCCCATGCAAGGATCTGAAGGCATGGCGTGACAGCGACAAGAATGCCAGCTGTACGCCGGCCGCACGCTGTCTCGTCAGCGTCTTTCCGTTCGTCTTTGTTGCAGGATCCTTCCTCTGGAACAAAAGCACATGTCACCAAAAGCAGGAAGACACCAAAAAACAGCATCACAGGGCCAAAGCAAGAAGGTGGCCTGCTTGTGCTGCGATGGCTTTCGCCGCAACAATGCCAGCTCATACTCTTGGACGCCATGTGGCGAGACAGCAGCAGAAGGAAGCCAAGCATCACCAACCTTGTACTCCATGCGGACCCCCCCTGCATCAGTGACCTCACAGGGCATGACGGTGCGCAGACAGAACCCTGCCCATATTCCGGCGGAAACAAGTCAGACCCGACCTGGCGGTGATCCAGGATGGTCGGCGCCAGGGACACTGCCCGATCTGGGCGACGCAGTGTATGGCTGGAGCAATGCTTGCTTCCGCGCACGGGTCTATGCCCACAGCCCCGCATAAATCCCAGACAAAGCTCTGGGTTGAACACGGGACAGCAATTACGCGTATTGCAAATCAATGTCTGCACGCTCCATTTGCCATCCACCACAACGGCAGGGACTTGCCGAAAAAGCCAACAGCCGTGAGCCTTCGCCAAGGTCCTGAAAGCTTCTCGGATATGCGGCACAACATCACATAAATCAGTGGCCACATGGTGCGGGCGTAAGAGCCAAGGAATATTGGCAACCTCTGCCCGAGCATCGCGCAACAGGTGCAACGAAGACCAAATGACAACAGCCAGCAAAAGTTTCTTGATGAAGTGCTCCCTGTCTGTGTGCTGAAAAGTTGTCAAGGATTGATGCCAGATGCTGAAATAAACTGAATGAAAAGCGGTCATGCTCATGCCAGCCCGTGCAGCGAGGCCAAGGACGAAATCCAGCAACAAGACTTCAAATGCAATCTGCGGGGTCCTTAGACATGAAAGTAACAATTTAATAGCAATGCTTCAACAATGCAGCAGAACCGCCCTACTCAAAGCGCCACAGAGCTCACGAACTCAACAGTTCAGTCAATGTAATCAATTCCTGGACGCTGAGCGAAGGACGCAAAGAACCACTTGACATTGTTGGTGGGGAACCCCGTGAACCAGACTGTGTGGAAGCCCGCAGGAAACTGTGAGTCAGCTGCGACATTGCTCCACCGCCAGCAACCTCCGAAGACATTGCGACAAACATCACAGCGCAGGAACAAGACCTTGCCAGGCACTGCCCCGCGGGAAAGTGTGAAGAAAGTTGCGTCCTGGACTTTCCAACGCCCGAGTGGGGCTCCGCAGTCACAATGGCTCACAGTACAAGGCACATATTCTGTGCGGTGCATGGCCAATGTGCTGAGAGGCTGGGCAGGCCAATGCACGGGTTCCAGCGCAGCAAACAAGCTAGGCCGCAAAGTAATCCATTGCGGCGCCTGTGACAAGATCTGTTGCAAAACTTGTCGTACCACAGGCTCTGCGCACAACTGGGGGTCCTCCCCGGCAGTTTGCAAAAGGTGAGCTATCAACGGAATCCTGCCCAAGGAATCCGAAGCGTTGTACCCCAAGCAAATCCAACCAAGAGCTCTGGATGGAAGCGGGTGCAAAACAGACTCCACCGTTGGTGCCAGAGCCATAGCACTGGCCGCGACTGCGCGCTGTTGGGCCGCTTCGGCCACCAGACATGCAAGCAATGACAAATGATATGCACGAATGGCCAAAGTCAAAGCAACTTCATGAGAAAGAATGTGATGGGATCACACCAAACACACGCTGCAAGGAACAGTAGCACATTACTCTGTCGTCCTCGTCTGAAAGCAAGATCCCTGCAGAGCAGGAGACAAGCTAACAAATCAGCAACCCACCGCGCCCAAAGGCGTCAGCGCAACGAATTACAAATTAAAAGCATTGCACAGAGACAGCTGCTCATTCATGCCGCTGCTGATGCAAAGAGTCGCTCAAATTTAGCACAGGACTAAAAGCAGCCGGGAAAGCAGGCTTCATTTTAGGACGAAATCAATCAGCAGGAAGGGGCACTTGCAAATCTCAAGCCCCAAAAGAAGGTTCTTCACGCATGCAGTGATCAATGCGACGTGGCGCACGGTCCTCCACAGTGACCAGAAACAGCGACCGGAAGTCAACATTGCTTCAGCTGAAGCTTTCTCCTTTTCCTAAAGCAACTATAGCATATAAGCGCTGCAGCGTCTGCTGACATGCACCCGGACACCAAGCAGGAACTGGAACACAGAAAGGAACAGAGTGGCACATAGGCACAGAGAGATATATGGACTGAGAAGTATATATATATATATATAGACAGAAGCCGTGAAGAATATATTGGGGTATACCGGGAAAATACATTAACCAATGTATATATATATGTGTGTGTATTTGTATATATATATATATATCTTTTTATACATATATATATATATATGTGTGTGTGTGTGTATGCTACCCCCCTATATACCTGCTGTTTGGTAGTCTGTGGTCGAAATCCCATAGAACCCTTTTAGAAATATCACAAACATCCCAAGAAAATCCCGTAGGAATTCCATTGATATCTTTGGAAGAGCTCCGATAGATTTGTTTAAGACATCCTATAGAAAGATCCCGAAAAACACGTGGAAATCGAATTCAGATCCTAAAGAAATTGCATCGAAAATCCTTTTAGGAATCCCAGAGAATTCCTATAGAAAGTATAAAGAAATACCAAAAGAATCACACAGGAATTCCATGGAAATCATTTAGAAATACCACAGAAATCATACAGGAATTCCATGGCAATCATTTAGAAATCCCATAGAAATTCCTTAGACGTCCTAGAGAAATATCACCAAAGACCTTTGCAATCCCAAAGCAATCCTTTAGAAGTTGCGAAGAAATACCACGGAAATCCTAGAGGAATACCATGGAAATCCCGAAGTATCATAGAACTACCAGGGACATCCCTTAGAAATGCCTTAGACATCCCATAGAAATCCCATAGGAATTAGAAACATAATAGAACCCCCATAGAAATTCTTTTGAAATCCGACCGAAACTAAAGGAATCCATGTGAAATCCCTTTCTCAAGTGGCTACGACACCTGAACCCAAAGACACCCACTGAGGTACTTTTTGCACATCCAAGACATTTTCCTGCTAGAGTGCTGCGACATGTCTTAATATCAGTAGCAAGAAAGAAAATTTCAAGGACATATCTGCTACACAAAACATTTTTTTGGATATGTCTGTAGGATGCCTGAAGAATTTCTATGGGTTTCTTGGGTATTTCTAAGGGGTATCAATGGAGTTCTTATGGGATTTCTACGGGGTGCCTGTGATATGTAAAAGGGAAGTCCATGCTATTTCTATGATATTTCAAAAGGACGTCTAAAAACTTCCTAGGGGATTTCTTTGGTATTTATGAATGATGTGTGGTATTTCTATGGTACTTCTAAGGGATTTCCATGATATTCCTGTGTGATTTCTACCGTATTTCTTTGCAATGTCTATACGACTTCTATCAGATTCCAAAAAAAATCGATGCAATTTCTATAGGATTTCTATTCGGTTGCCCAATGTTGTTTGGGATATGTCCACAGGATGCCTTTAAAAAAAACATGCGATCTCTTTGCTATTTCTAAGGGATATCAATGGACTTCCTATGGGATTTCTAGGGTGTGCCTGTGATATCTCTAATGGTACCCATGCTATTTCTATGATATGTCTAAGGCATTTCTATGATATTTCAACTCTATTCCAAAGGATTTTGCATGCAACTCCTGTGTGATGTTTAAAAACTTGCAAAAGAAATTCTATGGGGTTCTACTAGATTTCTAATGGATTTCTATGGGGTTTCCATGGGATGTCCCTGATATTTCTAAGACATGTCCATAATATTTCGATGATACAATGCTGCTTTTTTACAACTATTTTTGAAGCTATAGTGAGATGCCATTATATAACCTTAGGTTAAGTTTGCAATTGTTTTCTTTCAAGCGATAGTGAGATGACATTACATAATCTTAGGGTAATTTTGAATGGGAAGGGGGTGCCACATATATAGACATAAATATATATACTTGCATTGACCTTGAGAGCTTGCATCCACTACATATAAATGTATTACGCATACATATATCCTTCCATGTACTTATGGCAACTTTTCTCCCAGTGCGTTTGCAAACGTTTGCAAACGGCTCTTGGGTATAGGATTGAAGATTGAAGATTGAAGCTGGAAGGTGCAGAAAAAACTTCTTCAATCAAGAGTCGTGAATTGAAGATTGAAGATTGAAGGTCCAGAAAAAACTGTTTCACAATCCAGAGTCCTGGAGTGAAGTTTGAACAGTGAAGAATGAAGGTCCATAAACAAACGTCTTGAATCCGAAACTTCTTGAATCCACATGAGAGTCCTGGATTGAAGAAGTTTTTTCCCAGCCTTCAATCTTCGATCTTCAATCCAGGACTCTGGATTGAAGGAGTTTTTCTGCACTTCAATCTTCAATCTTCAATCCAGGAGTCCTGGATCGAAGAAGTTTTGTTTCCCAGCCTTCAATGTTCAATCTTCAATCCTAGACCCAAGCGCCGTTTGCAAACGTTTGCAAACGTTGTGTGGGAGAAAATTTTCCCTAAGTGCATGGAAGGATATGTGTATGTATGAACAGATCATTTAAAACAACACTAAAGCAATATAAAAAAAAAAGCAAATAGGGTTTAAAGTCCCAATTTGGTAGGTACATAGGGGGGTTCCATATACAAAGATGTATATATATATATATGTATATATAATATATATATATGTATATAATATATATATATATATGTATATAATATATATATATATATATGTATATATATATATATGTATATATATATATATATATGTATATGTCGGAAACTCTAGACTCTAAAGTTCACGGAAAGGACATCCACAAATTTGGGAAGGCACCTTCGCTTACCACACATTGGCACAAAAAAAACGGGATGGCAAACTGGGGGGGTATCGCTTGAAGGACAGTCTAATGCGCTACCTGGCTGCAAAGCGGAGGTTGTGCTGCCATTTAGTCGGCAGACATCTTCGCTGCAACCACCCATGGAGAGCCAGCTTGTTTGCCAGCCACCTCTACACAGCCACTCGATAGCCAGCTCGCCAGCTCGCTGGGCATCTACAGACCGGAATAGTATGGCGAGGTGGCCAGCTCTCAAGGCCCCTCGGGGCCCGAACACTATAGTATAATAGCGAGCGTGCCAGCTCTCTAAGCCTCTACAGACCCGAACCTATGGCAGAAAGAATGTCAGATAGGAGCAGCTCTTGCACGCGACATGTCTGATGCCAGCCGTTGTTCCGGGGCAGTGGTTCAGAAAACTGGGTCGCCCCTTGAAACCTTGGACACAAACATTGTCCGGAGACAACTTTGTGCGAGGCCTTGGGTTTGATACTCTTATTCTAGCTGCCGGTCCGGAAGAAGCTGGTGCAAGACCTTCTTGTGCAACACTGTTGCCACACGCCGCTTCTGCGACACACTTCGCAAACACTCTTTCGAAGTGTTTCTTCTCAGGAAAGTCTGTGTGAATGGTTTCGAAACAACTATTGTGGACAATGGTGCCAAACAATGCGGAGCCACATTCAATCTTAGCAGCGCCAGGCAACCTTCTACAACACTTTCAACAGTCTTCTACCGTACTACCCCATTCTTGTGGGAGAGTGTGGGGCAGCAACCTAGACAGGAAGAATTAGAAGGAAACGGCTGCACAGCCAGTTACCACTGAGCCCCCCTAGTTCCCTCAAGTCTTCTGTGGCTACATCGCGTGTTGGCACTGTCAAGGGGTTGAAGCTGACGACACGTGCTCCTCGGAGAAGCGTGCCAGGCCCGTGGTGTCATCCTCCTGCCAGCATGCGGCTGCAAAAGTTGAGGCTGTGAATATGAAGAAACGCGACCACATGGCGGCCTGTTCCGCAGTTGCAAATTGGTTTGGAAGCCCCATGAAACATATATATATATATAGCAATATCGAAAACAAACCCAGGGTGCGCGAATGACAAAGCAACGTACCTGACTAAGGGGCAACCAAGGCAGAGGCCAAAAAAAGATATCGGGCAAGCGGACACAAAAATCCGAAGCTCAAGGGAAAAAACAGGATGTGTCGGGTGCAGGACAGTGCGCACACCAGGCGATAGTAAAGCAGAGTCTGATGTTTCATCTGTCTTTGTGCCTGTAAGCCTCCAACTTGATGCACAAGACGGAATGTGTCACGTTCGGTGTGCCAAAGACAACAGCAATGGCGCATGAAATGGTCTGAGGCATGCTGCTGACTCTTAGCCAGAATAAGTTTATCACCACATGCCTGAAGCAAGTTACACGTAGCTCGAAAGAAGCTGCTGCTTGGTCTGCACCTCTCTGATGCTTGGCGCACCTCTGCAGTCATGCTTCCTCGGAAAGCATCATCACCCACCTGCAAACGCTGCGCGGCAGGGGTCGCAGATTGCTGCCCCTTGCCCTCCAGTGGCTCCCATGTGGTAATTTAAAATGAAGGCGCCGTGGTATTTCTATCGGCCCCAGTGGACAGGGGGATTCACCAGAACTGATTACAAAATGAAGGCCTATGCCCTGAGCTATGGAAAAAAGCTTGCCTCCCATCAAAAACTACTGTATATTTTGTGGCCCCTAATGGTTCTCATTGTAAACAAATTAACCCTTTGGATCCCTTATGTTAACCTTGCTGGAAAGGCTCTGATTTTGTAGAGTGATAGAAGAAAATTGTCCAAAATGTGGGTCTTCATGAAGTACACACTTATCCCTTACAGTTCCTTGGAAAAGCTTCGCTTTTGGAACCAAACAACATGTTGCATAGTCATTGTATACTTTGGTATGTTGCGTTCCTGACAATGGCGAACCAGAAAGACAGCCAGTGCCAGCACAGGTGTGAAAACCAAACTCCCATAACTTCCATAAACCTCCACTTTGCGCAGACGCTGCCCTAGGAAGATCTAGCTACAAAATGCAAGCCTTCAGCTATATTTTTTGAGGTGGGATGACCTTGAACCTGGAAGATGGGACCATCTAGCCACACTGACTAGAAGATCTTGGAATGTTTAGGAAAGCAGCAGGAGCCCTCTGCCAGCAGTGCTGGAAGCCAGCCCAAAGGGCCAACATTTTGTACAGAGGATGAGAATCAGGTTCCTATAGTGCTTGTGCATTTGCCAGCGATCACGTTATCAGAGAACTCCTGTTACACACAAGCTTTAACACACAGAAGCTTTCACACCGACGAGCGTTGACACCAAGACACGTTTACACTCACGAACTTTTACACAGAAGGGCGTTTACCCCAAGACGAACTTTTACACAGCAGGGCGTTCACACACAGACACGTCTACACACAGGAGCTTTCACACAGAAGAGTTGTTGCACAGAGACGCGTTTACACACAGGAGCTGTCACACAAAAGAGCGTTGACACCAAGACACGTTACCAGACAGGAGCTTTTACACAAAAGAGCATTTACACACAGGAGCTTTTACACAGTGGTATGCTTTTACACATAGGAGCTTTCACACAGAAGAGCGTTTACACCAAGACAAGCTTACACACAGGAACTTTTACACAGAAGGGCGTTGACACACAGAAGCTTTTGCACAGAAGAGCTTTTACACATAGACGCAATATAGACACAGGAGCTTTCACACAGAAGAGTGTTTGCACCAAGAAACGTTTACACACAGGAGCTTTTACACAGAAGAGCGTTTACAGATAGGAGCTTGTACTACACGGAGCTTTTACACAGCCACGCGTGCACACAGCGGAAGCTTGTCACGGAAGAGAGTTTACAGACACCAACTTTTACACAGAAGAGCATTTACCAAGCTGCTACACACAGAAGCTTTTACACACAACAGCTTTTACACAGCCACGCGTTGACACAGAAGAGCTTTTACACAGAAGGGGTGTTTACACATACCGACTCTTACACAGACGAGCGGTTACAAGACGACACGTGTACCAACAGAAACTTTTACAGCGAAGATCGTCTACACGCAGGCATGTTTACACAGAGAACGCTTTGATGTCAAAATCGCAATTTTACCCCCATTTTGGTACTTCGACCCTCATTTTCTGCGAAAGAGTTGCGTCTAAGATTTCGACATCGCAATGTGACCGCAATGTCTGCACCTAAAGGGTTGCCCGGAACCACTCGCGAAGACGTAAAGCGCAATTGTACCTCAGTTTTTGCACAGTGAACCTCGTTTCGGGCGAAAGGGTTGCCGCGTCAGCGGGGAAATCGCAATTTTACTGCAGTTTTTGCACATCGACTTTCATTGCGTGGGAAAGGGTTGCGCGGAACCAGTCCCGAAAACGAAAACGCAATTGTACAGCAGTTTTTGCACAGCGAACGTCATTGCGTGCGAAAGGGATGCCGCGACAACTTGGCAATCGCACTTTTACTTCAGTTTTTGCATATCGAACCGCATTGCGTGGGAAAGGGTTGCCGCGACCGCAATGGCAAGCGCAATTGTACCTCAGTTTTTCCGCATGGAACCTCATTTCGTGCGACAGGGCTGTGTTTCGCAAACCGGCATTTGGCTGCCCTGCAGAAGTAGGAGTTTTGATTCCTGAGTACTAACTCCAGAGTAATTAGTTCTGAATGTTAACTCTTGAGTAATAACTCCTCAGTAATGACTCCTGAGTATTAACTCCTGAGTATTAACTCCTGAGTCTAAACTCCTGGGTATATGATGTACATGTTGATGATGTAGATGATGTATATATAATTTGTATGAGATGTATGTAATCATGATGTGAGTAGGGGACGTTATGTCTGTAGATCTATAGGTGTTGATGATGTAGATGGTGTAGGTGATGTAGATGTAGATGTAGATGATGTAGATGATGTAGATGATGTATATGTTTTGTACCAGTAGTACCGCACAAGGCGGTGGCGGAAGTTTCAAAAACAGGAAACCTAAAGGAGAGGTTCGTTGCTGTGAATCATGGATGGCAGAGCGAACACACTGATGGACGGACAAGTGGTGGGAGGCAGCGCAGTGAAGCTGTAAGTTGTAGATGTAGTTGTGGTATGTTGTGGTTGTAGGTGTAAGGTGGTTGTTGTTCTAGTGGTTGTAGTTGTAATGCACTGCAGTGTACTGTTGTTGTAGTGATTATGGTGGTTGTAGCTGTAGCTGTTGTAGCTGTAGCTGTCGTGTAGTTGAAGTTGTAGTTGTAGTTGTTGTAGTTGTAGTTGTTATAGTTGTAGTTGTAGTGGTTGTTGTGGTCGTAGTTGCAGTCGCAGTCGTAGTGCTAGTTATAGTTGTAATGCAATGCAGTCTTGTGTAGTGTAGTTGTAGTGGTTATTGCAGTTGTAGTTGTTGTACTTGTAGCTGTAGTTGTTGTAGGTGTTGTAGTTGTAGTTGTAGCTGTCGTGTAGTTGAAGTTGTTGTGGTTGTAAGTGTTGTACTTGTAGTTGTAGTTGTAGTAGTTGTAAGGATTGTTGTGGTTGTAGTTGTAGCTGTAGTGGTAGTTCTAGTGGTAACGTAGTTGTAGTTGTAGCTGTAGTTGTTGTAGCTGTTGCAGTTGTAGCTGTCATGTAGTTCAAGTTGTAGTTGTAGTTCTTGTAATTGTTGTAGTTGTAGTTGTAGCTGTTGTAATTGTTGTGGTTGTTCTGGTTGTGGTTGTAGTTGTAATGGTCGTTTGAGTGGGAATGTCCTGGTAATGTAGTTGTAGTGGTAGTTCTAGTGGTAATGCAGTTGTAGTTGTGGTTGTAATTAACATGTTGACTTCCAAATGTGCTTCGCGCCACAGCGCCCTGCACTTGTTCGACATGGCAACTTGCAAAAGTGTTCCAAGAAGGGTGCGTTTTGCCACTTTTGCCTTCCAAATGTGCTTCGCGCCACAACGCCGTGCACTTTTTCCACGTCTCAACTTCCAAAAGTGCTCCGAACCTGGTGTGCTTTGTCACTTTTTACTTCGAAATCTGCTGCGCGACTTCTTAACTTCCAAAAGTGGTTCGAACCCGACAGTTTGTAACACTGTTTACTTCCAAATGTGCTTCGCGCCACAACGGCGTGCAATTTTTCATCTCTCATCGGCCGAGATGTCTCCGTACTCGCCGCTTTAGCCAGCCTACTTTTCGACTACCCGGAGCCACAAAACATTGGAAAAACACAGTGTTTCGCGACATTCCTACCTTTTCGCGCACCTGCATCTCTTCTCTTCTAGCTTTCTCATCTCTGATCTTCTCTTCTGACTTTCTTCATGGCTGTGCTTTTCCATCTGTCCATATTGTCGGCAGGTTTAGCTTCGAAACTTCCTTCGATGAGATGTATGTGAGGATGATGTGATCAGGAGATGTTATGTGGATGAATTTGGTAGTTGTTCTTTGGGACAAACCCTTCGCAGGATTTTTTGGGAACAATCAAACAAGCAAATATCTACGGGTGGTTTTGCTTGGCTCCCCGTGCTGCCTTCCAAACCAACTCGTGTTCCACCAACGCCCTGTGTCAAATGAAAGGCTATGACCATATATTGCAACCCAAATTGACACAGGTATTCTGCTTTAAATGAAAGCGTGCAACCCTGCTGCAAGAATCGAGAATCGCAGCACCCTCAAAATAAAAAAATGCTCTTGTATAAAATGGTGCCACATGGCCCCATTTGATCAATGGCTGTAGGCTGTTTACAATCACGACCCATAGGGTATGTTTAAAATGAAGGCCTCTGGCCTCCCTGCCCAAACATACCCCCAAGATCCCGTTTGCGAGCCACTGGTTTTGAAGCCATCGACCCCATAGATTTTGTACAGGATATTTGGACCCCTCTATCATATCCACGTATCGTGTGCCTCCGCAGGCGACGCCCCTGCAACCGGGATGCCCCAAGCGTGGACATCCTGCATACTGATGGTTGCTAAGCCACAGAAATGAATTCTCATGAATTGATCCGTCAGCACACGTTCGTGAAAGCTTGCTGCAGCTGTCTCCTATGGATGTGGCACCTGAATGGAATGACACAAGGTTCCAAGCACCCACAACACAGGACCTGCAGTAGATGCAGCATAGCATGACAGTAGCACAAAAAAGTGCCCGCAAACATCTCCGAACCTACCCGGGGCCATACCCTGCGCCTCGTTCGCCACCGCAGCAGGATGGGGCAAAGCCTGACAAGCCCCAATAGCAACGCCGGGTCAAGGAAATCATGCGGCTGTGGCACGCACGGAAGACTGAGGCATACCCGGGCATACCACTGCAGACGCATAGCTGGCCCCTGAATATACAATGATATCACGAGTGGGGCGAAGGCATGGAAAGTAATGAAATAAGACATGAGAGAATGACTGAGTGAAGACGCGCAGCAAGGAAGCAAGGAAAGAATGAGAGAATGCATGAAGGAATGAAGAGCAAAGGAAGGAAAGGAGGTCGGAGTGAGTGATTGCTTGCGGAGAGAAGGACCGGGCGAAGGAAGGAAGGAGGGACGGAGGGAGACTGGAACGATGAATGAAAAGTGGCTTGAAATGAATTTTCTTGATTGAAACTCCGTGCGCTCACTGGACTTGAACTCGTGTGGCTAGAAACGCAATGCATTGAAATGTTTCATGTCACGGCTTGCGTGCCTGATTGATGGATTCATTTGGATAACGGATTTGAACGCGATTTCCGCTTTGGCAGCTTTGCAGAAATAGGTACACAAAATGGAAATCTTCAGGATCGCCTACTTAGTCAGGAACTGGATGTAGAAGCACCATGGGTTTGGTCTCGAAAACAGTCAAAAGTGCAGCGCTGGCCAGGCCTCGTCCGCTTCGACCTCGGCGGCCTTGTCACCGGAGCGAGTCATGAAAAGTGGCTTGACATGAATTATCTTGATTGAAACTCCGTGCGCTCACTGGACTTGAACTCGTGTGGCTAGAAACGCAATGCATTGAAATNAGTCATGAAAAGTGGCTTGACATGAATTATCTTGATTGAAACTCCGTGCGCTCACTGGACTTGAACTCGTGTGGCTAGAAACGCAATGCATTGAAATGTTTCATGTCATGGCTTGCTTGATTGATTGATTGATTCATCTGGATAACGGATTTGAACGCGGTTTCCGCTCTGGCAGCTTTGCAGAAATAGCTACACAAAATGGAAATCTTCAGGATCGTCTACTTAGCCAGGAACTGGATGTAGAACCACCATGGGTTTTGTCTCGAAAACAGTCAAAAGTGCAGCGCTGGCCAGGCCTCTTCCGCTTCGACCTCGGCGGCCTTGTCACGGGAACGAGTCATGAAAAGTGGCTTGACATGAATTATCTTGATTGAAACTCCGTGCGCTCACTGGACTTGAACTCGTGTGGCTAGAAACGCAATGCATTGAAATNAGTCATGAAAAGTGGCTTGACATGAATTATCTTGATTGAAACTCCGTGCGCTCACTGGACTTGAACTCGTGTGGCTAGAAACGCAATGCATTGAAATGTGTCATGTCACGGCTTGCTTGATTGGTCGGTTGATTCATTTGGATAACGGATTTGAACGCGGTCTCCGCTCTGGCAGCTTCGCAGAAATAGGTACACAAAATGGAAATCTTCAGGGTCGTCTACTTAGCAAGGAACTGGATGTAGAACCACCATGGGTTTTGACTCGAAAACATTCAAAACTAACTTCAGCGCTGGCCAGGCCTCCGCCGCTTCCGCCTCAGCGGCCTGGTCACGGAATGCGGAAGAAGTATAAAAAGAACCTGTATGCAACATGTCGAAAAGGCAAAGACAAATATAATGGTTCACGACGCAGGCTATTTACAACCTACGGCTCACGACATGACTTGCAAACAGAAAGAGGAAAGAATGGTTTTGGGTGTTAACTGCGTTGTCACAACTCACAACGTTGGTTTGAAGGTTTAGAACTTGGAGGACACAGTCTGCACCTTGCACACCCACGCTCTGCAGGACAGGATTGCATTCAGCCATTGTCACACAATATCATTGCCGGTGCTAAATGTTTAGACTCCTGTTGAAGTGCGAGGCGCAAAAGCACCAAGACATGCTTGCATGGTGTCGCCTGTGCATCTAGCAACTGTGGCACCTGGTCAGGGGCGCACAGTGTCCCATGTAACTGCTAGCAGGAGGGTGTGTTCCAACAGGTTCGAAAGACAAGACAACGAGGAACTGAGGCACAGGTTGATCACAGCGTGCTTGGCCACACACAGACACATGGTGCGCAGATACTCGAACGTGCATCCTTGCCTCGGGGTGCAGAGGACCTCTCGCTCGCCAATGCAAGCCCAAGAAGGTCGCAGCAACATTCGCTGCTGCCCAATCCTGCGACAGGTAGGTGTAGATTCCAGTGTAGATGAAACTGCTGAAGAGAAACGTTTGCAGCACTGCCACGCAACAAGACAACGCGCACAAAGATTCAACTGCAGCAGCCACGTCGCCTCCGCAAAGGACTCCCAAGCAATGATGGGCGCCCGGGGCGGCCGCGGTTTGCCAAGTGACGCAGTCACGGCGGCTGTGTATGTTGCGAGACTTGGGATGCTGTCGTCTGAAAAACCTAGTTCTGCCAGAGCTGGGTGCATCCGCTCAAGCACCTGTCTTTTGCAAAAGAACCAATTGGGACGACCACCACCGGGCGCAGCAACTGTCTGGACGATCTTGCCCAGACCCAAAGCATTGAGAAGCAGGCATGCCACGAAACAAAGCAAGTTGGCAAAGTCCTGGGCTGGACTGGCTACAAGGTACAGGTAAACCCCGTCTGGATCACAAACTCGATAATACAAATAGCACAGCGCAAAGCGGACGATGAGGTGATGTTGAGGATTATAGTATTGGGGATGAAGATGTTGAGGAGGATGAGGTAAAGGAGGATTATGTTGAGGATGATGAGGTGAAGGATGGCGATGTTGAGGATGATAATGTTGAGGAAGATGAGGATGAGGATGATAATACGGAAGATGAGGTGGAGGATGGTGATTGTGTCCTGGCAAAATCTATTGACAATGTTTTTCTTAGAGGTCTTGTGGCAAAATCTCTTTCTGAGATCTCTGTAAGAGGTCTCTTGGCAAGATCTCTGTATGAGATCTGTGTAGAAGCTTTCTTGGGAAGATCTATGCAAGAGACCCCTTGGCAGGATCTCTGCAATAGAGATCTATGCAGTCTCTCGGTACAAGATCTCCAAAAGAGGTGTCTTGGCACGATCCCTCTATGAGATCTCTGTAGAAGCTCTCTTTCGTAGCTCTCATGCAAGGGACTTCTTAGCAAGACCTCTGTAGAAGATGTCTAAAAGAGGTCTCTTGACAAGATCTCTGTACATGCTCCCTGTAAGAGGTCTCTTGGCAAGATCTCTGCACAAGCTCTCTATAAGAGCTGTGTTGGCAAGATCTCCGTGGGAGATGTCTTGGCAAGATGATCGTCACAAAAGGTGTCCTGGCACCATAGCGAGAGCGATCCGAGACGCGCAAAGGGACGAGAGGGTCGCGCGAGCACATGTTAGATGTGCACCACACATGGCATGCACCAGGAGGAGCATTGAAAATGTTAAAACCAACGTTTTGGCTAAAGCTCAGCCACTTCTTGTCTCGGGGTCCACGGGGTCCTGCGCCTGCCACGAAAAATTAGCCCGAGGTCATCGCAGTACTGCGCCTGCATCATGGCCAAAAGGAGAATAGATGACAGCTTCACACAACGGAAACGTCGACCCATTGAAAACGTCGTCCAAGTTCACCAAATACTGTGACCCGCGCCGGCCAAGAGGCAACATGACGTCCCGGATGGCCCACGCGTGCCACACGAAATGGACATGCGCTCCAAAAAGGCGTACGGCGCGCCGGTAGAACGAGACTTGTCGACCTTGCCAACGTCCAGTCCGAAATCCGTGCGAGCCTGCGCTGCCGAAACGCGCATGGACAGGTCGGACAGGTCGGACAGGTCGGACGCGAACTTTTGCTATATACGACTTGACTGTGGAAAAGGCCGCGGCAAAGAAGGAAGCACAATTCGCGACCCCAACGTTGCGCGAGCACGCGCAGTCGAAACGAACATGGACACTCAACAAGAGCCACGTTACGCGAGAATTCACAGGAAAAACGCCGGCGCCGAAATCGAGCACACGGAGGACACCGGGGCAGGACCCTTACCATCAGAACCCCTCAGGGTGGACACGGTGTTGGGGGAATAAGGTCAACGGACACTACTAGTCTCTGCTTACTGTGTCCCCTCTTGCTTGCGAGAGTCTTTACAACTGTTCCCTACGACTTGTGTCAGCTGCCGCTTCGTTGTGTGGGCGGCGTTGAACTGAAACCATGCGTTCTCGGCTTTAAGCACAACCTTGCACAATGCGATGTACACTTCAGCAGGCGCACCTTCCACTTGTGCATGTGCATGCAATGTGGTTGCCACTTTCGGTACGTCTGACAAGCTCAGAGCAAACATAGTTTCCAGCTCATCCTTATCCAACACGTTCTTCGCACGAAGGTTTGTGAGCATGCGCTCAAAACGCTGAGTGGCTCGAATGCCGACAGGTTCTGCTGCTGGTGCTGCTGCTGGTGCTGCTGCCTGGGAGCTGTCAGGCGCCTTGGCTGTCACACACAGTGCAAGCACGACATCAAACTGTCAAACTGTCCCGCAACAACAGCAACCCAAGCACCTCGGCAGGCAGGGTGTGCGCGGGGTGTGCGAAATCCAACACATTCCAGCATTTGTCCATCTCTTCTGCAATCCAATAGGCAAACTTGATGGCGTTGTTTGACACTGCCAAGGGTGGATCGAACGCGTCTCCCCACCTGCCTGCATAAGCAGTATCCATCGCAAGCAAATGGTCCAGAGAATGTAGATATATTGGTCATACATATTTGTTCAGAGAGATGCCATACATATATAGATGGAATGATATTTAAATTATTCTTTAGAAACAAGGTCCACAGAATAGATACCATACATATTATATATATATATATAAGTCGTATATATGTATATACATTGACATGTAAAGTGTCCAAATATAGGCCACCCTGGCGGTCACGTGAAAGAAGGTCAAAGTGTGAGAGACAAATGGCCGCCAAAAACATCCGTGCTGTTGCATTGCCCACATGAAAAATGAAACTGTCTAGACTAGATGATGCCGAAGGCATGCACTGTGACACTAAAGCGGCAACGGCCTGCTATGTCGAAACCATCGCGCCCTTTGGATTGCAAAAACAATTTGCTGATCTCGGAGAGCATGTGCACGCCCCAAGCTAACCGGTTGTATTTGGTCCGGAGTTTGCCGTGCTTCTTGCTTGTTTCATGTTCCCCCCGTCTGCAATATGATTCTCTCTGCAATGCCATGTGCGCCTAAGAGGAATCCAGCAAGCAAGAGCACAGAGGCACACCCAGACACACTGAATAAAGCAAAAAGAAACATCACCTATTAGTGCATATGTAATGGGCAAGCGGGGGTGAGAAAACAGCTCCCAAGCAGACAGGTGGCATCAAAGGTTTGTGCCACAGTCGCCTCCGCACCATCGTGCGAATCGGGGACAAAATCACGACCTGCCAAGTGAACTTGCACATATAGATCCTAGAAAACATTTGTACATATGTTATGTAGAAACACAGTGGTCACATGTGCAATGTATACCCTGCTGCCGTGGGACAGCAGGTGCAAGCATGGACACCTAACACCTGTGGCCCAAGAACACAAAGCCTGCATCATATTTCAAGGAGTTGGCAAACACTGGGTACAGAAAATGCGCGAGAAAGTCACCAGGCTTGTGGGATTGGACGCAGAGATCGTGGCAAGCTTCTGTGATCTCCGCCAAAGTCTGGAACCGAGGGTGCGGAACGCACACTGTTAGACGCCCTCGGAGCCCAAAGGCATCCTGAGCATTGCAACACAGCCACAAGCACATGAACAACCTCGTATACCTCTATTGGAATTACTCACACACCTGTTAGCAGCAAACAGGTAAACAGCTAAAGGACACATTGAAGGCAGGCGGAACCACACAATCCGCGGACAACACCGCAAGAGCGGTTTAGAAACAAATGTGTCCTTGCGTGTGGCTTCGAAAACTTCCGGCACATGGCCGGCTGCCAGTATGGAATACCAAGCCCGCTCGATGGTGAATGCACGGGTTTTCTCCATGACCGGACGGTGCCAGGGACTGGAGTCCCACAACTTGCCTGCAGCACCCTTATCCACACAGTTCTCCGCCTGCGGCGGGTGCAATGGCTACAAATTTTGCGTTTGCTCCCATGAACACAGGCCCCCACGCAACACAATGCACTGAGGCGCTCGCGGCGAACCAGTGGAAGACCTGCTCCACCTCTGGTTCAACTGAGATTGCTGCACCCCTGTTTTGGTGCTGGCTCATCTGCAAGCCTGGCAAACGGCATTAGATGCCGATGTCAAGTGTGATTTTTCTTTCCAGCTGCCTAGCCTGTGGCGGCCAGCGACCCCCCGCCGGCTAGACATTGCCGGCGGGGGGGCTCATCGTAGTCAGGCTCCAGGCCGGCAGCCTCCTGTGCCTGAGCCTTCCGCTTCGCCATCTCTTTCTCTGCAGCGTGACGCTTTGTCATTATAGTGGACAAAGCCGTCGCCACTGTCAGAATGAGACCGGAAGAATTGACGGAGCCAGGGTGCAGCAACACTGCCCAAATGGAGTTCGGCAAGACAATGGATGGAGCGATGACAAAACGGTCCTGCGCCCATGAACACCAACAATCAAACATGCATGTGAAAGGTTGCGTTCAAAGACTGATATATACGGTGACATGTAGCATCAATGGCATCACCAGTCCAAAGGTGCCAAGGCAGCAACCATGACGACCATGGCAAGAACCACAGGCCTACAAAAAGGAAGTTCTCTGGCAGCAACTCACAGAAACAGAACAAGGGACCGGAATGCATCTACCACAGCAACGCACCAAGCTGCCCGAACTAAGAAGACAACTGAGTGCAGAGCGGCCATGTTAGGGACAAGGACTTGGCCACCGGCAGCGCCACGGCCATGATTTCAGGCGCCATGGCCACTGCCTTCTCCTCGTCCAAATCGTTGCATGCCCGAAAGGCCTGCAAGACTTCCTCATCACTCGGTTGCTCCTTCTTCAGCGAGCGCGTCATGGGAGCAAGCAAACACGTGCTCGAATGGGAGAATGCGCGCAGTGAGGGCCAGGAAAAGCTGCCAACATTTGATAGTGGTTACACAGCCGCATTTCCCAAGCGACGAACAAGCCAGAATTCCGGCAGGAAAAGCCAGGTTGGGCTTATGTCCCCGGACATGCTCAAGAATGCTGCCATAGCAACACATACTTGGAGTGTTACATGTCGCAAAAATTCGTAAAATGGCCCAAAGTTCTGGGACAAAGCGAAGCATCGACACTACAGCGCCCCTGGGGCTCCAGGCCTATCGCCACATAGCCTGGTCTGGCAAGAGCCTTGTTTGGTTAGGGGAGGCCACGAAGTGAATGCCAGGGAGTGAAGGTATTAAATAACAGCAATGTCGTCCTGACAATGCTAACCCCATGCAGTTGTGCCAGATCCTCTCCGTGTCTGTCAATATGGGCACTTCAGTATTTGCATCCCCTCAGTGCCATCGCCAGGCAGTCGTGGCCAATATCTTTAGCATGAGGAGATTGAATCATATGCATAGATAAATAAAACATAAATAAATAAAGACATATATATATATATATATACAAAGGTATACGTATATATATATATATATATATATATATTCAAAAAAAAGTATACGTATATATATATCTATATACAGTGTTAAAATATATACAAAAATAAATACCAATAGTACCGCACAAGGCGGCGGCGGAAGCTTCAAAGATAGGAAACCTATCGGAGAGGTGAGTTGTTGTGAATGATGGATGGCAGGGCGAACCCACTGATGGACCGACAACTGGCTGCAGGCAGCGCAGTGTAGTTGTAATGTAGTGTAGTTGTAGTTGTGGTTGTAGTTGTAGCTGTCGGTGCACTTGTGGTAGTCGTTGTAGTTGTAGTGGTTGTTGTGGCTGTAGTTGTAGTTGTAGTTGTAGTGCCGTGCAGTGTAGTGTAGTTTAGTGTCTAGTTGCCGTGGTTATTGTGGTTGTAGTTGTAGCTGTTGTAGCTGCACTCGTTGTTGTTGTTGTTGTCGCTGTTGTAGTTCTAGTGGTTGTACTTGTAGTTGTAGTTGTAGTTGGACTTGTGGTGCCGTGTCGTGTAATTGTCATGCTTATTGTGCTTGTAGTTGTAGTTGTTCTAGTTATAGTTGTAGTAGTTGTCGTTGTCTCCACAGCACCGTGCACTTTTTCATCCGGGGTTGTACTGCATAGGGGGGGTAGTCTCCAGAGTTTAGCCAGCTAAATTTCTACGGGCTAGGGTTTCATTGGTTTTTTTCCCTGGCTAAATCCCTGGGCCCTAGCCTCTCGGAGGCAAGGGCCCCAAAATTTAGCTAAACCCAATTTTAAGTTAACAGTGTCACTTCTTGCCGAGCTAAATTTCTTGGGGGTTAGGTTCAGCTCCAAACANAGGCAAGGGCCCCAAAATTTAGCTAAACCCAATTTTAAGTTAACAGTGTCACTTCTTGCCGAGCTAAATTTCTTGGGGGTTAGGTTCAGCTCCAAACATCAAAAGACATGCAAACCATAGATCCAAAAGGAGCAAAACAAACAAGAAACCTTGGAAAAACATAAGTGAGCAGGGATCAAAATCCTCTGTCATTCCGTGACACTAGCTGGGTAATGGCTCATGGATAAGCATCAGCTCCAATACATTGGAGAGTATGGCTCCCTACAGCCATCTATTTTTAAAGCTCTTCAAATGATTCTTGGACATCTGGTACGTGAGAAACCAAATATCTGGAAGGTGCTGTGTTATTGCATGCTATCTTTACAATGTTCATCCGTGCACTCAATGCACCAAACAATGATCGGAATGAATTGGGTTTGGTGACTTTTTGTTTGTCCAATACAACTGCTTGGGGCAATCCAGTTGCAGAGGATGCAAGCAAAGGCAAAAACAACCCAGCTTTGCCACCAGCTCGGTGTTGCTTCTCATAATTGTGGGGGTGGTATGCGGCTAAATTTCCTAGAGGACTGGTGGATAATGTCTTTTTGGAACAGGACATGGAAATTTGGCCTGCCAAGCCCATAGAGAAGCAATCTTCAAGATTACCAAGGCATCCCCGGAAAAGATACGTTTGGTGAAACCNATTTGGCCTGCCAAGCCCATAGAGAAGCAATCTTCAAGATTACCAAGGCATCCCCGGAAAAGATACGTTTGGTGAAACCACATTTTTTACCTGGATGATCCTTGGCTAAATTTCCTAGGGGACTGGTGGGTAATGCGTTTGTGGTTGACCCAAGGAAATTTAGCAAAGCCCAGGTAGTGCACCCCCAAAAAGACATACAACAGCAACGCCCATGAATCTTACAACTGACAAAGCCAGGTCGGTGTTGGTTCTGAAAAATGCGGGGTAAGGGTCCATGGCTAAATTTCTTAGGGGACTGGTGAGCCATGAGTTTTTTGGGTAACGCAAGGAAATTTAGCCAAAACCCACGGGGAAACCACTCTTGGGGCATGCTGCTGATAAAGACACCGATGCACCAAAAATTTGGATTCAATTAAGCAAATCCTATAGCTATTTGTGGGGGGAGGATGGGGAGGTTGGTCCTTGGAAAAACCCTTGAAGGCCTGGTTATGGATCATTCTGGAACAGGACATGGAATTTGGCCTGCCAAACCCATAGAGAGGCAATCTTCAAGATTACCAAAGCACCCCCGGAAAAGATATGTTTGGTGAAACCGCATTTTTACCTGGATGATCTTTGGCTAAATTTCCTAGGGGACTGGTGGGTAATGCGTTTGTGGTTGACCCAAGGAAATTTAGCAAAGCCCAGGTAGTGCACTCCCCCCCCCCAAAAAAAAAAAATATATATATATAAATATATATAACAGTAACACCCATGAGTCTTACAACTAACAAAGCCAGCTCGGTGTTGGTTCTGAAAAATGCGGGGAGCGGGTCCATGGCTAAATTTCTTGGGGGACTGGTGAGCCATGTGCTTTTGGGTGACACAAGGAATTTTAGCCAAAACCCCTGGGGAAACCACTCTTAGGGCATGCTGCTAAGAAAAGTCACCGATGCACCGAAAATTTGGATTCAATTAAACATATCCTATAGCTATTTGTGGGGGGAGGATGGGGAGGTTGGTCCTTAGAAAAACTCCTTGAAGGCCCGATTATGGATCATTCTGGAACAGGACATGGAATTTGGCCTGCCAAGCTCATAGAGAGGCAATCTTCAGGAACACCAAAGTATCTCCAGAAATTTTGTTTCGATTTCAACTTGTGAGATTTCTCCTGGTTTGGCTGTTTCTTCGCAAAAGTTCGGAGCCAAGTAGACATCCAAACATAACGCGGCCATTTCATGGCTCTGTAAAAAAAATCAAAAGTCATGTCTACAGAAAAGCTTACGCTAGCTAAAGTTCAGGGGGACTAGTTCCTTATATGCATCGTGCTAGAACATGATTTCGAACCCATTGTCTTCCCATGTAACCCTGCTAAATTTCTTTGTGCCTACCCCTAAGGGCTTCCAGATTTGCATGGCTTAAATTCTTAGCTAGCTATAGCCAGTGGGCACTAGGTCAGGGATTCTAGCTGGCTAGCCCAACCGGGGATCTTTTTCCATATTTCAACGTCCAAAAGTTGTCCGCACTCGACAGTTTGTAACACGTTCACTTCCAAATGTGATTCGCGCCACAACGGCATGCACTGTGTCGACATCAGACCTGCCAAAAGCGTGCCGAACATGTGATGCTTTTAGCATTTTGCTTTGCAAAGGCTTCGCGCCATAGTGGCGTGCAGTTTTTGATGTCTCATCTCCCCAGATGGCCCCGCACCCGCCGCTGTAGCGAGGCTATTGTTCGACCCTCCGGCGCCACAAAACATGGGAAAAAGACAGTTTCGCGACCTTCCTGCCTCTTCGTGCAACTGATCTTCTCGCTTCTGACTTTCTCCGTGTCTGATCTCCTATCCTCTGACTTTCCTCCTGGCTGATCTTGTCTCAGTCTGACTTTCTTCTTGGCTGTGCTTTTCCATCTGTCCTTATGGTCGGAAATTCGAATTCTAAACTTCCTTCGATACTATGATCTATTAATATATGCATAGACCTGTATGTCTTCAGTCGCGACGCCTTGGGAAATCATCCATCAACGCTGTTTGGAACAGCTGCAGGCACAACTGAGCAGGTTGTGCCGAAGCAATGGCAGGGGGGCGCACTGTATGCAACCATTGTTGTACGCCTGGGATGTGGACATCCAACGGTAGAAGCTGGCTGGGGAAGCAAAGAAAAGTAGATATATCACCAGCTGGGAAGTGCTTGTACAAAGTTATATCGGCATGACATGACGGTCACTGGTGCGACAAAATCTAGGCACCAGGTTTCTATGTTGTAGAGCGGGCATATATATGTTACTATGTCTGTTGTCCACCGATCCGAACCGGCTTGCACCCACATCACCAACAAGGAGGCTGCAGCGAAGGTAACGATGATGACGATGATGACAATGATGACAATGCTGATGAGGATGACCAGGAATGAGGAATGAGGAAGGACCAATGATGAATGAGGAGCAAAGGCTACCAAATCTCTCTGGGTGCCCCATTGCACCCATGTCCGTCCATGCCATAGGCCCAGGCGCCAAATGGTAGATCTCTCGGGTTGGCGCAGCGCCCTGGGATGCTTGGTGGAACATAAGCACCCGATGTCTCAGAAAGAAGCGGAGCATGCCTGGGCCGCGTATTCAAAAACATAAAGAAGATGGATAGCCCACGCAAGGTCATGTCTAACTGAAAGACCCCACAGCAGTAACAGCGGCGGACACGTAGAACGAATGATGTCTGAAAGGATCTGGATTGGACAGATGGGATTAAAGGCGGGGTTATTGCAAATCATGGAGAAATACTATATCCCGAACCATAACCGCCGATGAGTCAGTCCACCCATTCTATAGATATAAAACGGCAGTTCTGTACCCCCAAAAAAATAAAATGCTTATGCTCGACCCCCACAAAACATCATACATTGAAGGGTGTGACCCCCAGAAACGCGCAACATAGGGATCACGTGGCAAGCCCGACGGAGTAACATGCCATCCGGACGGATGTCCGTGCGGATTTGCGTTCGGAAATCCGAACGGGTTTCTGATGATTTTGTGTATATTTCTGTATGGGTTCTCCTCACGGATTTCTGTATGGGTTTTCCGCGCTTCCAAATTCATCAGAACAGGTCAAGACAATTCAAAACATAGAAAGGCACATTCTGTCTGTTCATTGCCGCAACTTCCATACAGTTTCCCTGTCCTTGGTTTCTGTTGCATATATTCCCATTGGCTGTACGAATCCGTAGCCGTAGCCGCAACTGGCTATATGGGTAGATTCATCTTGAAATGTGTTTGAAAATGCCGCTGGAGGCCTATGAAATACCCATGAAATACCAAATACCAAACGACGCTCTTTTTCATGTGCTCCGTGCTGGATATTACACAAGTGCACAGTTTTACGATACTTTAACGGGGTCAACACCCACCATCTTATAGAGCCACATGCTTGCAACCAAAATTCCTCTCGTGGATCCCTGGAAAGCTTCCAATGTTCTCTGCGTGGTCAAAGCTACAGAGGTGGCCCGCCATTGCTGCAGCACCGTGCCGGCCTTGGTCTGAGCCTGTCCAGGTCCTCGGGCAGAGCGCCCGGAGGCAAAGGAGCGCACAGAAGCGAGCCACCGAGCACCATCTATCTATCTTAGGATGCACCCCGTGGTGCCATTAACTCCCATTCATTCGGTTGAGTTCCCTTGGAATTCATGAGATTCATCGGATNCACCGAGCACCATCTATCTATCTTAGGATGCACCCCGTGGTGCCATTAACTCCCATTCATTCGGTTGAGTTCCCTTGGAATTCATGAGATTCATCGGATTGGTCATGATAGTGTTAACAAGCCCAAACAAAGGCCCCTCCTATTCTCAGTTGCTTGCTGAGATCCTATCTCCTCAACAAATTGAAACAAAAAATTCTGCGGTGGATCCCTGGAAAGCTTCCAATGTTTTCCGCGTGATCAAAGCTACAGAGGTGGCCCGCCGTTGCTGCAGCACCGTGCCGGCCTTGGTCTGAGCCTGTCCAGGTCCTCGGCCAGAGCGCCCGGAGGCAAAGGANGATCAAAGCTACAGAGGTGGCCCGCCGTTGCTGCAGCACCGTGCCGGCCTTGGTCTGAGCCTGTCCAGGTCCTCGGCCAGAGCGCCCGGAGGCAAAGGAGCGCACAGAAGCGAGTCACCGAGCACCATCTATCTATCTTAGGATGCACCCCGTGGTGCCATTAACTCCCATTCATTCGGTTGAGTTCCCTTGGAATTCATGAGATTCATCGGATNGATCAAAGCTACAGAGGTGGCCCGCCGTTGCTGCAGCACCGTGCCGGCCTTGGTCTGAGCCTGTCCAGGTCCTCGGCCAGAGCGCCCGGAGGCAAAGGACCGCACAGAAGCGAGTCACCGAGCACCATCTATATATGTATCGATCTATCTATCTATCTATGTATCTATCTATGTATCTAGCAATCTATTTATGTATCTATCTACCTATTTATCTGGTGGACACTATCGACTTCATCGACCCTGTCCCTCTCCGCCCATGCAAAACGTGCTGGTTGAGGTAGTGCGAAGTATTCATGTTATAGAATGCTTGTGTGGCATTAACTCCCATTGATTCGGTTGCGTTCCCTTGGGATTCATGAGATTCATCGGATTGGTCATGATAGTGTTAATAAGCCCAAACAAAGGCCCCTCATATTCTCAGTGCTTGGGTTGCTTGCTGAGATCCTATCTCCCAAAGAACTTGCAACCAAAATTCCTCTCGTGGATCCCTGGAAAGCGTCAAATGTTCTCTGCGTGGTCAAAGCTACAGAGGTGGCTCGCCGTTGCTGCAGCACCGTGCCGGCCTTGGTCTGAGCCTGTCTGTCCAGATCCTAGGCCAGAGCGCCCGGCGGCAAAGGAGCGCACAGA
Source organism: Symbiodinium sp. clade C Y103 (assembly GCA_003297045.1). NCBI lineage: Eukaryota > Dinophyceae > Suessiales > Symbiodiniaceae > Cladocopium > Cladocopium sp. clade C. The sequence goes on from BGPT01000194.1 coordinate 185,615, forward strand.
AGCTAGCCAGCAGGCACCATCTATCTCTTAGGATGCACCCTGTGGTGCCCTTAACTCCCATTCATTCGGTTGGGTTCCCTTTGGATTCATGAGATTCATCGGATTGGTAATGATAGTGTTAATAAGCCCAAACAAAGGCCCCTCATATTCTCAGTGCTTGGGTTGCTTGCTGAGATCCTATCTCCTCAACAAATTGAAACAAAAAATTCTGCGGTGGATCCCTGGAAAGCTTCCAGCGAGTCACCGAGCAACCATCTATCTATCGATCTATCTATCGATCTAGCTATGTATCTAGCAATCTATGTTTGTATCTATCGACCTATTTATCTGCTTGACACTATGGATTTTATAGACCCTGTCCCTCTCCGCCCATGCAAAAAAACGTGCTGGTTGAGGTAGTGCAAACTATTCATTTTATAGAATGCTTGTGTGGAAGCTGCAAGTTCCTATGAAATGACAATGCTGGAGCTTGAAAATATCTTCTATGAAATCAGCGCCTGACCCCAGAAACGGGATGTAGAAAACGTTTTCGCTGCAAACCCTACATTGACCGGACAGGACATGATCATCATCTTCATCACGATGATCGTCATCATCATCACCATCACCATCATCGTCCCAAACATCATCTTCACTGTCATCGTAAGCAACATCAGTTCATAAATTATTCAACATATTTGTTCAGAGGGGTTGTCGGATTTGATTCCATATGAAGGTCAATGGAAGTTAATGGACCATTAATACACGATTCAACATATTCATATTTGTTCAGAGGGGGTGGCGGATTTGATCCCTTATGAAAATAATAAGTGGGGGTTTATCAACCAGTCAACAAATGTGTTCAGAGGGGATGGCAGATTTGATCCCTCATGAAGATAAGTGGGAGTTAATCAACTATTTGGCATGTTTGTTCAGAGAGGGTGGCGGATTTTTTCCTTTAGACAAATGGAAGTTAATAAGTCATTCAACATATTTGTTCAGAGGGGGTGGTNCTATTTGGCATGTTTGTTCAGAGAGGGTGGCGGATTTTTTCCTTTAGACAAATGGAAGTTAATAAGTCATTCAACATATTTGTTCAGAGGGGGTGGTGGGTTTGACCCCTTATGAAGATATGTGCTTTGATCCCGTATGGAAGATATTGAACGAATCAATGGATTTAAAATCCAATGCCAGCTTGGATCTTCCCCAGTCATCCGTCAGTCCGGACTTGCGCCGTCATGTTGTACCTACTGCAAGTCCCGGACCATGGCGCTCTATCTCTGGCGCTCAATCCTTTGTGTAACCACAAGTGGATATTGTCACCCATTGGCCGGTTTGAGCCATGGTCCTCCCGGGTCCTTCGTGTGTGATATCGCATGACTGCAATCCTGAGGTGTGACGAACGTGGTGTTGTGAGGGAACATATATCAGTATATCATTATATCATTTGGGGGTGGAACATATCATATATCACGAAATCATTTGGGTTGTGGTCAAACGTGGGGTTTGGCGCAACGCTTTCTGCCTGGCCTCAACCCCTAGCATTTTATGTGTGGGTATCGCAAGGGGTATGAAATAACACGGCGAGTCTGTGGCAGGTCTCTTGGGATGCACCCTCTGGTGCCATTAACTCCCATTGGTTCGGCTGAGTTCCCTTTGGATTCATGAGATTCATCGGCTTAGTCATGATAATGTTAATATGCCCAAACAAAGGCCCCTCATATTCTCAGTGCTTGGGTTGCTTGCTGAGATCCTATCTCCCAAAAAACCTTCCAATGTTCTCCGCGTGGTCAAAGCTACAAAGGTGGCCCGCCGTTGCTGCACCACCGTGCCGATCCAGGTCCTTGGCCACAGCGCCCGGAGGCAAAGGAGCGCACAGAAGCGAGCCAGCAAGCACCATCGATCTCTTAGGATGCACCCTGTGGTGCCATTAACTCCCATTGATTCGGTTCAGTTCTCTTGGGATCCATGAGCTTCATGGATTAGTGTCAATATGCCCAAACAAAGGCCCCTCATATTCTCAGTGCTTGGGTTGCTTGCTGAGATCCTATCTCCTCAACAAATTGAAACCAAAAATTCTGCGGTGGATCCCAGGAAAGCTTCCAATGTTCTCCGCGTGATCAAAGCTACAGAGGTGGCCCGCCATTGCTGCAGCACCGTGCCGGCCTTGGTCTGAGCCTAGCCAGGTCCTCGGCCAGAACGCCCGGAGGCAAAGGACCGCACAGAAGCGAGTCACCAAGCACCATCTATATATCTATCGATCTATCTATCTATCTAGCTATGTATCCAGCAATCTAATCATGTATCTATCTGCCTATTTATTTCTTGAGCGATCTATCTATTTATCCACTTAGCTATCTATCTATGTATCTATCTACCACGATGATCAGGAATGAGGAATGAGGAAGGACCAATGATGAATGAGGAGCAAAGGCCACCAAATCTCTCTGGGTGCCCCATTGCACCCATGTCCGTCCATGCCGCAGGCCAAGGCGCCAAATGGTAGATCTCTCGGGTTGACGCAGCGCACTGGGATGCTTGGTGGAGAATAAGCAGCCGCTGTCTCAGAAAGAAGCGGAGCATGCCTGGGTCACGTATTCAAAAACATATGAGAAGATGGATAGCCCACGCAAGGTCATGTCTCACTGAAATACCCCACAGCAGTAACACTGGCGGACTTTTCGGGAGAATGATGTCTGAAAGGATTAAAGGCGGGGTTATTGCAAATCATGGAGAAATAACATATCCCTGACTATACCCGCCGATGGGTTATTCCACTCATGCTATAGATATAAAACGGGAAGGCTGCACCCCCTAGAAAAATAAAATGCTTGGTTAGAAACAACACATATTTCGCGCGATGCACATTGAAGCAAAAGTCTTGGGCTACTCATATTCAAGACTATTCAGCCGACACTACCTAGGAATGAATAGGAACGAAACAGGCATGGATTGTATGGATTAGGGCAGGAAGCCTGGTTGAGTCACTGTGCCGTACCTCGTCCAATAGAAACACTCGTAGGGCAAACCGGTGTCGACATTGCACACTCCGTTGTTGTCATCTATCCGACGACGTAATCTTATATACAGGGAGTTAGCTCAAAAAAACGTTTACTATAATGTACTAATATGCATCTGGGTCGCACTGTCTTGAAGAACCTAACCCTTGAGGCCGTCAGACATGCCGCCCCACGTGGCAAAGAAGGCACAAATGTGAAGGTCGCCCCGCTGGGCCGTATTCTTCCACAGCCGCCTGTGCTGCAATACCTTATAAGCGTGGCGCACTGTTGACCGGTCAGTTCTGGGTTAGTGACCTATCAAACTTGCAGCGCATGGTCAAAAAACAATGCCATGTCCAACCGGACGCTCATGTTGCGATAACAAGCCCAGGAATGCTTAGGGCGAATCCCTGCTGCTGCAACCCATGGCGGTTCAGCACTTGGTGTCATGGTGTCACTTTCGAGCACAGAAGTTCAGGGAAGGAAGGAAAGGAAAAAAGTTCAAAAGCTGTTTGCCATGATGGTGTTCAAAATCTCGTGTTCTGTGCACAATGTTCCTTTCAAAATAGCCATCTTGGTATCTCGAGTCTCCTCAACCTTCGTTGAACAAATTTCTCTATAGATTGATTAGATTGTCTAGTTCAATTCCCTCTCCCATTGTCTGAAGCTCCGATATAGGCAACCACTGAAACCCGAGAAAGGTCTATATGGGAAATGATACATCACGATGCGCCAGAGTTTACCCAGTCAAGTCACCCGGTAGAGACTCTCAAAAGGATGGTTTACCAAATCCGTCTCAAATTCAAACCTCTTGATTGGTCGCTGCGTGCTGGGCAAAAGTGACGCTTTCCACACCCGTGCAGCCCGGACTCTGTCAGTTCCAAGGTTCCGCGTCCTTGCCGTTGCCGTTGACTGCTGCGTCGGTGCCAGCGCCGTCATGCACACCAGCGACACGGCGGCCAGAAAAAGTTGACAGGAAAGGACACACACAATGCATTAAATCTGTCACGGCAAGTCCTTGCCTGCTGATCGGAGACAATTAAATGCAACATAGGTATAATAATAATCTTTGTGTGTGTGTGTGAAAGCAATAAGTTGTGATTACTGACACCCTTTTTGCTGAAATCTGCCGATGTCAAAAGGTGGCGCGCGGATGACGTCAATCGAAGCCAAGGCGTGTACATACACCCAATGTCGTGGCCGACGCTTTGTCGGGAAATAGCTGCAATAGAAAGCATCGCCAAATACATGTCTCTAGCAGATCTTCAAGCAAGTTTGTCTATATAATACTTAGCCCTAGCAGTGGCCTAGAAAAAGTGTTGTGTACAGCAACGTGCAATGGGCCATTGCTATGCATAGGCTTGAACAACAGTGATCTCTGTTTTGTATGAATAGACACTGCTTCGCAAGGTTGAAACCTGTCGTAAAACCTGCTCACTGAAAATTAGATACTTCAAAATCAACAGACGGACCAAGTAGAATAATAAAAACACGGCCAACGCTTCTCTTGCGTCGGCCAAAGGCGAGCCCGCAATCGAATTGGTTTCGGTTTGGTTCGGGATTCGAACTCAGAGTCGAACTGGTTTCGGCTAGTCGGGATTGAATTCGAGCTCGGTTTCTTTTTCGGTCGTGGGGGAGAGTTCGAGTTCAGGTCGATCGGGGGGCAGGGCGGGTTCGAACTCGCGGGGTCGCGTTTTTGAAGCGGTGGAGGGCGAGTTCGAACTGGGGGTCGCCGTGTTGGAACTGCAGTGTGAACGCGCGTTCGCACCCGAGTTCGAACTCAGAATCGAACTGGTTTCGGCAAGGGTGGGGATTGAGTTCGCGCCGGGTTGGCTATTTTTTCTCCCCGGGGGATGAAGTTCGAACGCAGTTCAAGCGGGGTGCATGGATGGCGAGTTCGAACACGGAGTCGCCGTGTTTGAAGTGCAGTACGAACTCGCGTTCGAACGCGAGTTCGAACGCACAATCGACCTGGTTTCGGCTAGGGTCGGGATTCACTTCGAACGGGGTGTAGGGCGAGTTCGAACTCGGAGTCGCCGTGTTTGAACTGCAGTTCGAACGCCCGTTCGAACTCGAGTTCGAACTCACAATCGAACTGGTTTCGGCCAGAGTCTGGATTCACGTCGAGTTCGGGTTAAGGTTTTTTTCGCCGGGGGGGGGGGAGGTCGAGTTCAGTTGGAGCGGGGTGGAGGGCGAGTTCGAACTCGGAGTCGCCGTGTTTGAACTGCTGTGCGAAAGCGCGTTCGAACTCGAGTTCAAACTCACAAATGGTTTCGGCCAGGGTCGGGATTCACTTCGAGCTCGGGTTAAGTTTTTTTTTTTGCCGGGGGGGGGTTCGAGTTCAGTTCGAGCGGGGTGGAGGGCGAGTTCGAACTCGGAGTCGCCGTGTTTGAACTGCAGTTCGAACGCGCGTTCGAACTCGAGTTCGAACTCACAATCGAACTGGTTTCGGCTAGGGTCGGGATTCACTTCGAGCTCGGGTTAAGTTTTTTTTCGCCGGGGGGGGGGGGGGTTCGAGTTCAGTTCGAGCGGGGCTCACTATGATCCCCTTGGCACCAGCGCCCCGGCCGTGCCTGTACTGGCGCTAGACCTCCAGCTGGATGGGATATCCGAGGCAAGCCAAGGTGCTGAACAGAATACAGTGGATAAACACCATAAGTAGAACCAGTTATACACATCTACATATGATTGCACATGTATATAGTATGTAATTTATATGGGAATTTTGCAGCTCAATGATGTCTGATGTGGATTATGAAGCAATATTACGAAGTGGGATGTACAGCCGCCGATCCTACCGCAAGCAAAGATGGCAATTCAAATTCGTGGAAATCTGGATGTTCAATCGCGGACAAAAATCACCGGTTGATGGTTTCGACCCTCAGCAAATCGGGACATCATCTTAATTGCGGAAGGACAAAAACGAGTCATTCGCAACCACGATTTGATGGCTGGTCCTCATTGTCCCAGCCATCTGGGGGGCCCCATTTTCAGACCCACCTACCAGGCCGTCTGCAAGCGGATAGCTTTGAATTGCCATCTTCGGTGATCTCCGAATCCATCACAGCTCCGTTGGCTTTGCGGTGACATGCAAACACCATCACAAACACAACCACCCACAAAGCATGCTTAAACAATTTCAAGGGGTTCAAACCCAGAAAGAAACACAGGGGTTTGGTAAACCCAAGGTTGCATTTTGAATCCATTTTTGTTTCAAACATCCAGGGTTGTGCACACAATGTGCCAGCTTCAGAGGTCTTATTAATGGAGTAATTCTATGGTTTTTCACAATGTTTTATATCGTTTTATCGCATCTATCGCAAACCGAAGGTTTTTCCTATAGAAACACACAGTTTCTCTTTAAACATCGGCAGAAATCATCTCAAGGTTCCGAAACAGACCCGCCAAAAGTTCAGGATAGCCCTCCTTTAAACAAAACGTAGTATAATTACACATGTACTGTACAAACTATCATGTCCTGCAATTTACAACAGGGTAGTTTCACCAAGCACATTGCCCAATACAGGTAAGTTCCTTCCCATACTACTCCATACATTATTGATTCCTCACCATTGGTCTTCAAAACATGGCCAAACTTTGACATCCTGCAAGGAAGCATATAGCATACCTATGAACATACCCCGGGGGGGGTCTTGTCAGTCGTTTTATAGTGATAAAATGGTTTTCACTATAAAGTGACTGGGTATCACTTATAAAATGNTGAGTGGCCCCAACCCAAATCAAAACTCTATATTTTGAGTGGCCCCAAGCACATAACACCTGGAATTTGCCCTGTAGAATCTCTATAAAATGACTGGTCGGTCCCCTTTCCAAATGGTCAACCTGATAAATACAATCTTCCAGTGACTCCAACCTGGCCAAGCAACTCGGACTGTAAGATAAACGCTAAAATATGAAGGATGGGACCCCTGAACACATTTGGCC
>BGPT01000194.1:195495-265495 GCA_003297045.1 Symbiodinium sp. clade C Y103
CAACCAAATGTGCCCATAAGTGCCGAGGAGTTAGGCCACCCAATTTCTTTTTAAAGTGAAACAAGGTGCTTTTCTACAAAATCAGGCTGTGTCTCCCCCTGCTACCCCTCCATATATGTATACATATTATACATATTATATATATATATAGGTATATAATATTGTGTACAAATGGGGCATGACCACCCTGATCTGTTATGGAGGTTTGGCAGCTACAACATGAAATCCACTATAAAATGGGGTGACTAACCCCCTGAAGGGCTGCAGCTGGAGCTGCATAAAACGAAATATGGCATGCCTTGACCCCTCTCATTTTATAGAGGATATGTTCATGGGTATCCAACGCTAGCCTCCATCCCATCGCGAGTAGGTCGGCCTGTGCAAATTGCGATTGCGGTCAGGACATGTATTAACTGGTGACAAGAATGGGCATATGTCAACTTGGGCACCATCCGGTAATCAAACATGGTTGGTTGGAAAATCCCAAAACGTTGGAGGTTTATATAGTTTGCTTTGAAACTCATTGGTTACTAATCAGGGTGGATTTTCCAGTCATGGAGCTGATCACCGGAGGGTATACTGTAAAAGCTTGTGGTATAGGCAGGCATACGTGACACATGCTCATTATTAGGTCCATGGCCAATTTGAGATGCCAAAAAACATGGATCTGGTTGATGATGGATGGTAGAAAAATCATATATAATGTGTGTTGCCAAAATTCAAGTATTAGACTGTCTAAGCTAGCCATCCAAGGTTGACCCAGAAAAATGTAGTGGTCGATGCTAAAGATTGTGTTTTGATGAACTGACCAGTGGTCGAGCCCTTCAAAAAAAAAACATACTGGCTTCTGAGAATTTGAATTATCCAGAGTTTATAGACATTCAATCCCCAATAAAACCACCATCAAATCTGCTTGAATTCCTACTTTCATCACTTGCATCTCTGTTATTTGGTGAAACAAAGCATCTCGCTAGGTCATGGCTTAAAAAAAATCCTGCCCATGGCACCTTCTTTGTCCAGACCCACTCCTGTTGGGAGGCCGGAGCAGAATCTTTAAGGGAATATTTGAACTGGGAATCATGCCAAAATTTGGAGCTCAGGAATTTCAAAGTTCAACAAGCAATTGGAATCTCACTCTATCTCAGTGACAAACAGCAGGCACAAAACTGAAGTGAAAAACTCGACAACGCAACAACAGGTGGGATCGTTTACCAACATGACTGGGATGATCTCAGACTCCCAAGGGGGTGGCCGGTCAGTGTCTCATGTGGTGGATACCCCCAAAAATTTCCCCTCTGCTTGGATCAATAGATTCACGTGTTGTATCGGAATTTTTCATGACAAATTCATATCCATACATACAATAAATCCCTGCTTCTTGATGGTTAAATCATGGTTAATCCCTGGAATTACATCCCTTGTTTGTTGGTTGTAGACGCATTATTGGCTTACCAATCACATTATCTAATTGTCCAATTATGTCCCAATATATTCACATGCGTACAGGTATCCTATCCCTGGCGATGTTCGTCCGCTTGGCTCTGCCCCGGCTCCTTCTGGAATTTCTTCTCCGCGCTGTGCCATCAAGCGGAGCTTCCCGCGCGCGATCACTGTGGTGGACCTGCCCCAAGGGACTCCCCAGGGCCCAGTGGATAAATCCCAAATATGAGGCGAAGTTCACGCTATCTGACTCTCCGCGCAGGGAAAAACCAAGATCGAAGACATGAAAACATCGAAATTATCGGGGAAAACATCAGCTACGTTCTTGAAAGAGTTGTTTATCTCTTTGGGGATTGCTATAGCATAAAATTGGTTTAACATGGTTTAAGATGGCTAAAGCAGGAAAAAGGGGAATGAAGGAAAACAAGAATAAGCATTGCAAAAAAGAATCATAATAAGAAAAGTGGAGGAGAGCTAAGATGGAAAGCAAGGAAATTATGGAGAACTACGGGTAACCAGCAAGAATGAAGATCGATCGAAGAAAAGCTGTATTTGAACAAAAGATGAGGGTGACGATCACAACGACGATGAGGATGATGACGATGATGAAAATTACGATGAAGAGAATTAAGAGAAAATGAACATTTTCGCGATGATGCATGACTTATCCATTGTGCATTGGTTCTACTTTCGACGTGTTGAAGTCCGGATTCCTAGTTCCTAGGATGTAATCATCCTGATAGAACCCCAAATCCCCAGCCACAATTTCCGGCTGCATGCCCATGCCTGTAGTTTAAATGGCTTAAATGCCATGTTTGTTGACAGAAGTTTGATGACTACTTACAACATGTTGTGCCCGGGAAGTAGCCATCAACAATCAACCAACATGAGGGTCTTTGCTGGGCAACGCTCATACAGATCCCACAAAAACTGGGAAAAAAAATGGAAAAGCCTTGGTTGCCGCTGTCCCAGTCCCAGTGTACGATCCCTGCGCACATATCCAGCACCAGGGGATGCGCTTGATTCGCTGGTGCCCCCGCTGCAAAGGGGCTGGCTCCAAGCAAGGCTTTCGCGCCTGCTGAGCAATAGCAGCCCTTTGTGAAGTGGAGCATCAGAAGTGTTTTATGGGATTATCCAGAAAATTTAGGGATGATTCCATGCGATTCCCAGATTTTCTAGGAAACCCAGATACAAAGAATACTCCGAAATTGTGTATGTCAGGAAGATTCCAGAAATCAAAATGTGTATGTCAGGAATTACATGACAGAATTTAGGCATTGATCTCAAGAAAAACCAGGATTTAGCTGAGAATGACACGATATTGCCGAAGATTGCGTGCTAGCAGTTAATCTCAAAAAAAACTTTCTAGGCAGGGTAGGGATTTCATTTCGAAGATGTGAACATGTCTGAACCGACAAGCAGAGAATGGAGACACTGATTCTGTGGATGTTTGCTGGTCCTAATACCATTTCGAGCAATCATTTGTTCTTTGTCATACATGTTTGTAGTATTTTGTAGTATTGTCTGAAACGACAAGTCCCTCAAATCCTGTAAGAGGATGTCAAACATCAATGGGAATGGGGCAAGTCTTGTTTTGGTATCATTCTGGACCCAAACTGGTCATGTTTAGCCGCAAACAATCCATGTTTTTGATGGGGAGAATTGTGACCCGAGAACGAAGTGCAGTTGGTTGTTGAAACATGGACGTCCTCAGATCCGCAGGGCGGACGTACCATCTTTACCGTCACTGGAAAGTAGGAGCTGTGCCCCTGAAACCGAACGTAAAACCCCTTCTTTCCACGGGGGTTTGAAAGATGGGTTGAATGGCTTGGGGTCAACATGATCAACCCCCCAAAAATGGATGCTGAAACCATAAATAGGACGTAATGGACAGTCAATGACTCGTGGGTCCAGAAGGGGTACCAGTGACCTCCAAAAGGCGGCAAAGCAGGGGAGGAATTGGTAAACACCTTGGCACGTTATGCGAAGGCCTGAAGGGTCCAAGGGTGTAGTTGTTGGGGTCCATAACCTCAAAGATAACTGGGATATGTTGGGATATGTTGGGGTATATCAGTACCATAAACCTTTTCGAATTCGGATGATCTTCAGCAAAACACCAGCAGATCCAGGAATCAGCTGTTCAGTCGGGACAAGTGACAAGTCATGAGTTGATGGGTCAGTAGTGAAGCTCCATGAGATTTCCTGGCGATCCTGATCACCCCATCCCATCCGTCACTCACTGGCTTCTCCCACAATGAACAATTGTAGGAGAAATCAACTGTAAGAAGCTGCATAGAAATGCATGTTTTAGCCATATTGTGGAAAAAAAACAATCAAACCATGTTTGCCACTCTCGTACATCTCCAATATATTTGAGGATTGTGGCCTGATTAGCATGTTGATTGCTGAAATATATCATTTGTATTCATTTGTTCTGATTAAATCCCCAATGTCATAGCCTCACCAGCATTTCTCAAAAACAGTTCCAGAACGAAATACTGTCTCGCTTTTTTACATGCAGCTGGACCCCCATGTTCCCAGGTTTCATCTAAAGAGGGACTAGAAAGGCCCCCTAAATCATAGACCATGTAATTTAAGGTATACTCCCTTAGATACAGCTGGATCCATAGTGTAAAATCAAAATCGCTGGGCCCTCCGACCAAGCTTAACATGTCCGCCTCAAGCGCCTGTGGAAACCATGGGATTTAACCAACAAAGTAACAAACATGGGGGCTGAACCAACAAATATGGGAACATAATGGTGACATAAATCACAACAGGGGGATAGAACCAGCAATGGTGATTGCTGAGGTGTGAAATCAACCATTATTGGGACATCATGGGGATATAACCAGCAATATGGTAATTTACATGGATTTAGATGGTCTTATAGCCCACGAAATTGTGATTTAAGATGATTTATATAAATGAGGATCTGGATATAGTGGGATATGAATGGAACATTAATGGGGACATCACCAACAATATCCAACATACAATTCGGTGGTGCCCCCAATCCGAAACGCAAATTTGGTTTCTTTCACTAGGCAAACGATTAGATTTATGGTAGCATTGGTAGCTATAAGGGTTTTTTCCTGCTTTCAACCCGCTCGGCCCAATGTCCGGCCGTTGCAGCGAGATGAGCAATTTCACCGTGAGTGTAGGAGATTTTGGGACTATGGTAGCTATATATATATATATATTGAACTAGTAAGCTGGGGTTCCAAACCGGAATACTCAACATGTGTCATGTGAACTCATATTATTTCAGTAAATCTTTGATGAGACCTGCTCATTCGCGGTTTCTACAGCCCATTGTTGTTGGTGAAGATTAAACGCTTTCAAAGTCCATGTCCTCTCACAAAAGCTGTTCATCAAACAAACTTAAGCCAAAATAACGGACACGAAACCAGACTCAAATGTCCAGCAACCCAACCTCTGCTTGGCCCCCCAATTACACAATGGCGCCTGCATCACGTAGCGTGAGGAGCATCCAAAATGTGTGGAGCGATGCACACCAGCCAGGCCCAAACCTGCGCTGGGAGCCAAAAAAGATTGATTTGAATTAAAATCAATTCCAAATTCAATTTAATGGGTAATATAATATGAATGAATGTCTGCAGTTCTTATTGAACCATTTATATGTTTTTTGGGGGCCCATATCATTCACTTGCTTGACACCCGCAGCGTCCAGCGTTTTGGAACCATCCTACACGGCCGAGGTCATTTCGGTGGTACTTCTCTTGGTAAATCATATGTCTAAACTTATAGGTAGATCATATACGCAAATACCTAAGAATAAATTTTGGATGATTTTTGCCTTAAATGGAGGTCATTTATAGATGGATTTTTCCGTTACAAACCATTATCCATTTTGGGGATCCTCCATTAATGGAAACCCCCAAATGGGTTGATTTATGTTGATTTGTTTGTTTGTCACCCACATCCAACGGGGGTGGAAACCTTAACCTCACCTGCATGGTCGAAAACTCAGTTGGCTTAGAGTCTAGAGAAAAAAGAGACCATCATTGGAGGTCCCTGGAAATGCCATCAGAAGATATAGAAGGAAGATCTCGGGAAAAGAAAGCGTGAGACCACCAAAAGTGGTGGAGATATCACAAACAAATCCAGGAAAAGTGGTGGAGATAAACAAGAATAGCGACCGTCCCGTTGATATCCATTCTTGCTTAAATCCTCACAAATTTGTTGATAAATTATATTATATGCCTAAACATCCGCATTATTCCCTAGTTGATTCAGGTTGATTCATCCCCAATGATAACAATAGTGTTTCACCTATAATGGGGAATAATAATGAATCAATGGGTTGATTCATAATCAATGGTTGATTCCCTGTTATGTTGATATGATTGATATCCCCAATGATCGATGATCTTCCAAGATTGCCTTGCTCTTGGGCGATGCGAATGGCCTGGCGCCATGATGTGGAATTTTTATCGGAGAAAATCCTAAAAAAGGCGAAAGGTCCAAAGGAATTGCTGAGAACCACAAGAATAATAAGAACAAACACCATTTTCAAATATTCTCAATATGTTAAATATGGGACATGATAAACTTATATAAGCCATTATGTTCAATGGGATAAATACCCTCTGGTAGTCAAACGTAGCTCGATGAGTTTCCCAGCTATCAATCTACATCCAAATTGAGGATGTCCCATGAATTTCCCATGAATTTCCCACGATTCTCCACTATAAACCTCCATTGTGAAAGGATGTCCATTCTTCGATGGGATAAACACCTGATAACCTATGATCTAAACTATTCTCAATGGGATAGACTATGATAATTATATATGGTTATTGTCAATAAATGGAATAAATGCATAAACTATGGTAAACTCCAAAATAAATAGATTGGATAAATATATTACATATATATATATATAAACTATGACCTATGATAAAATCATGTCTCAATCAATGGGATAACTTCCATCATTGGATTATTTAGCATTGGATTTCAATATCTTAGAATATTCATATCCATTTATGATCAATTTAGAGTCCATTTATAATCCATTATAAATTATAACTATAATCCATTGGATAGTACATTTATAATCCATTAAATAGTCCATAATCATCCATAATCCACTAAAATCCCTTGAAATCCATTAAAATACTATGATCTAATGACAAATCAACTTCCATTCTGTGACCGATTGTTCAGAATCGCCTCTTCGGTGGCCCTGGTCGCCACCACAAAGCCCATGCCATCGTCGCCGTGGACGCGACAGGAGGACCTTGCAAAACGCACGGCCCGGTCGCGAAGGGGTTGCAACAAAAGGGGGTCGAAACCGGCCGGAAAATCGTGAGTTAAACCACCAAAATGGGCATTTAACCCCATCAAGATGAATTTGACCAACAAAACATAGTAAAACAATAGTTTCAGGACTTTAAGGATGCTTAGGCATCTAACACATTTATCATTCTTTATTTAAGTTAATCAATAATATGAATCAACTCTTGACCGGTCCCAGAGTCTGACCATGTATTACCTAGTCCCAAACAACCCCATGAGCAAAATCATCATCCACCAAAATCATTCCCATTAAATCGCATTCCCATTTAAATGCCATAGCAATCCCAGTAATGTTCCCTTGAAATCTCATTAAATCCCAACCCTGAAATCCCCTGGAATCTTCTTAAATCTCATTAAAATCCCATGAAAACCCATCAACTCTCCAGGTGTCTCAACAGAACCCCCCCCCAACTGGGTGCGTCGCACGGCGACGTCCGATCCACTCGAATCTTGGGCTGCGGGTTCACCAGCTTGGCCCGCAGGCGATCTGCATACCTCGCAAGGCCGGCATAGCCATAGCCAGTTGAATGGCTATGTCATGGCTATTCCATGATATCATGGGATTAATGGAAGATGTCTATTTGTTGTTTGAAATCGTAAGGGTGAATCTGTTTGCACACAAGGTTGTGCCACAGTTGCTGAGATCAGTTCGTTGAACTAACTGGGCTAACGGCTAACGATTGGATTTATGCTACATTGTTACATTATACAGTTATACATGTACATGCAAAGTCCACCCGCAAAGCCAGGCTGATTTCATATCCAATATGATTGGTTAGTCCAAATTAGGGATGGTTCGTCATGTGTGCCATGGCCAATGGGGTGCGGATTCCCCAATGCATGGGCATATAACCCCATGAAGATGTTAAGGGATTAGGATTGCAAGACGAACACCGTCTTGACCGTGGCACATGTGAGTTGGTAAAGAGGTATCCCTGCTGTGCGCTATAATCATTCCCGAGGGGCCAGTTACAGTAGTACTCCTTATTAATCCATCATCAAGGATCATCAAGGTATTCTTAATGGCTGATCTTAGACCTCAAATCTAAGTTAGATCCTGTAATAGTTGGTTGTACATCAAAATGTGTGTTGGCTGAAGCTCCATGTTCATTTCCACATCTTGCACAAGGTGATGCCCCTCCCGTGTTACTTTGGAGGGAGTGGTACCAACACCTTTCCGTCCAGCCACATTGGAAGCCGCTGAATACCATGCCCCGACTGGCCACGGAGATCCGCCTGGGAGTGATGACAGGAATGGCCATACCCAAGGGCCCAAGGGATCCCATGGGATTTTAACATATTGAATCCCACAAGTGCGCATAAAACCCCTATAACATCCTATAACTATGGTGAAATCAATCCACTTCGCTCAATAGAACTGTTGAATGTTTTACTCGTGCGGTCAAATGATGGAATGTCTTACTCGTGCAGTGGGAAAATCTCTGGGTCTCCATTTCTCTGGTTCTCAAATTTTAACTCATGGAATATCTCTTGAAAGTTGTCACCCGCCATCAATCTGGATGATTTCCTACCCCCAATCAATCCGGATCATTTCGCAACATGTTGTTCATTCTATCCTAAGCCTGAATTTAATTCAGGTGAAATGCATCGTTTCACCTCTATTATGGCTATAGATCAAAAGCTTGCAACACCTTGCCATCCTGACAGGCTGGCTGTTCAGCGAAAACATTCCAGTCCCTGCTTGCTAAGAAACATCATAATTAGTAGGTTTGACCGGTTTCCTTATGTTCACCTATCATTTTGATGGGTATGTGCCATCCTGGTCTGCTCACATCCCAATCATTAGTATCCCATAGATTCAATTTTCCAACCTTCGTCCAAATCATGGAAGAATTTTATGAATCATATTGACCCATCGCCGCAGAATCTCTTCCCCTCAATGACAAATATGTATTCCTTCGAGAAAAAAACTAAATGACAGCTGGATCTGTTCAGAATCCAAGGCCTTGTTTGGTGAATATTTCGCAAATGATTGCAAGAGTTTTGTCTTACTGTAGAGACCAAAGAAATCACAATTTTAGCAGGGTGTGATGTTCCCCCCTAGTTTTGTGGTTTGCCTTAGACTGGATATCCCACGAAAACTAACCGCTACGTTTGGGATTCCTAAATGGGTTGTTGATAGTCACTTTAGAATTTCTATCAATACCATTCAAGCTAGATCTAATTCTGTAGTATGAAAAAAAAACTCTATCCATGTCTATCCCAGTAAAAAAATCCCACGATATGCTACCAATTCTCATGAAAATCAACAATTATACCCGCTGGCAATGAACATAGCGATGAAACATCACCATTCTCAATAGGTAAATCATGGTACATCAACAAGCAATGTGGTCAAACAAACCATAGCCATATGAAAAATTGCGAGTATTATATGACCCCCCAAGTTGCACCATTTACCATTTATAGATTGAACATCCCTCATGTTTCTCCGTGATTCTCCGGCGTTTTCCCGGTGGCTCCACCATGGCAGCCACCTCCACCAGGCATCTCGCCACCAGCTGCGCATCCTCTGTGGGCAGCCGCAGCAGTTCCAGGCTACGGCCTGCGAAGGCCTGGTCAATATGGCTCAGTAGATCATTTCTTTGGATTGGTTTAAGGGAAAAATCTTAACCGGCAACCCATGGGATTTTCCCATAAAATATAGGGGTGTCCTGAGTGTCCTGTAAATTTTCCCATTAACCAATCCATTGATCATTGGATTGGATGGTTTTTTACCATGAAATATATTCTGGGTAAATTACAATAATTCACTAATTTGAATTAAGGCCATGAAAGGGGATGATTCCCAAGACTCACCATATATTCCAGGGCTCGGTCACAGTGAGGTCGTTATAATTTACCTAGATATATGGCTTAATAGTGCCAAAACGATCCAAAACTTCAATTCATTGGATTGGTTTAAGGGGAAATGTGCAGGAAAGCCCTATATTTCATGATAAAAACATGTTAAAATCTGTAGATTTTCCCATTAACTAACCAATCCATATATTGGGTTAATATGGGTTTTACCACGAAGACCAGGGGATTAGGGTCAATCAATGTTATAATCATCATTTTTCTCCAAGAAATCCTGAAGATGTACCGGGCAAATCATCAGCTCACCAATGTTGATTATCGGTTGTGCCATCTTTGTCACTTTGTCCTCTTAAATTGGCGCCTTTTTTGCAAGACCCAATGCTGCAGTTTGTCAGGAAGCGTAGGTCTCCCTCGCAGGACTCAATTTTGGTCTCTCTCTCTCTCTCTCTGCTGAAACGGCAAGTTTGCGATATCTGATCGTTTGGGGTTTATTCTGTATCATGACTATGAATTTTTTGAATCCCATGCCATAGACCATCTCCAAGATCATCATCTTTATTGGTGTTTTTCAACCATCCCCAAATGGGAGCTTTGTGGCGGTTGCCCACATTACTCCATTTTCAGACAAACCCATTTAAGCATCATGTTGTTTCTGTTTAAGAAGTTTGTTTTTCCTACCTAATCTACCTCAAAATTCCCATCTGCAGCCGTCCATTTCTTGGGAATAGTGGAAATGCGTGGAATATGTGGTCGAATATGTCCAACACATGGGATGCAACCAGCTCAAAAGCCTTGCCAAATAAATGGCCAACAGATTCCACATTCCATCGGGCCAAACAAATCCAGATCTTGGAGTGGTTGACACAGCCACTGAGATTTTGTTTTTGTGAAACATGTGAAAATCGAACAAAACCTGATTGCTTACAATGCCAATCACACTCACTTTGACTGAAGTTACAGTAAGTTTACATCCCCTTATGTCATGTCAACCAGCGGTCAGCCGGCGGTGTGGGACCCGTCAGTCAACCGTGCGAATTAAAGTTTTGGGATGTTCTTGGTGGATAGAGCACAACAGCTGGGTGGGTGAAAAGAAGCCAACTGTTATCGCGATCATTTATCTGAATTATATATAAATTTACCAAGCATTTACCTAGATTATTTGCCGAGCCTATAGCAATCCCCCGAAAGGATAGGAACGTAAAATCCCACTATACAAAGTAGTGGTGACGTATGTTGTATATCTTCTTGTGTTGCTACATTACATGGGTTTGTCCAAAAATAGGGTATATACCCCAAAATAAGATGGTTTATCATTGCTTTCACTATATTTTTTTAAAATGGTGGATCCCCAAGTCACCATGATTTTCAATACTAAGTCATGGTCTAATGACTTGGACGATTTCGGGTAACCCCCCCCCCATTTAGGGAAACCTTCATATGTCATCAACTTCATGGGCTTACGAATCCCATTTACTATAGATATATGTCTATTGCAGCATAAACCATAGTTCTTTCAACTACCCACACATCGCCAATGAATAATTGGCTTCCCGGAAACGATGGACTTCTTCCTGAATCGCACCTCCAGCTGGGCAGCGGCAAACTTCTTCATGTCGAAAGCGCCAAAATGTCCGTCCCGGAGATCGTAGGAAAGGCCGATGTTTCGTTGGATAATTGGGGACTACAGAAAATAGCTGAGATAACTACAATAACTATATGAGAAGGATAACTATGATAACTATGAGAACTATAATGACTATAATGACAACAATATGCTATGATGACTATAATTAGCAATTGCATACGAATGTATAATATGTAACCAAACTAAGTATAATAAGTAACAGCATAAGTATAGTGACTGTAGTGACGTGTTGACTTAGGCAGCTTTTGTATATCAAGCAAATAGATAGAATAACTATTGAATGATGGAGAATGTGATGATCAACGGATCTTAAATGGTAGAGTATAAGAAAAAAAACCAGCCTGAAATGTTTCCATGACCCATCATTTGTTGGGGAAATTCTCATGGGTCTGCATTCGTGACTTCGTGATTCAGTATACCACATTCTGCGGGATGAACGATCCATCAGCCACTTTGATTTCACCATGGACGATCCATGCCTTGAGCTGCAAAACTGCCAGGATGACGGTGACATGTCAATCGTAAGGATATGAAGAATTGATGACCTTTGATGGTAAAATAGCGTAAAATGGGTCTTTCCATAAATGGTGGTATCCCAAGTTGATGGTTAAAAATGGAAAATCCATGGAAAATCCTCTTAAGATTGATGATTTGGGGGTATTTGTTCACAATTGATCCCCGCAAAACAAGTGCTTGAGGGTGCGATTCTCATCCACATTCCTGACCAGTTAGTTTTCCCCACTACGAACCATCAGCCAACCATTATACAGTGCTTTATAGCCTCACTTTTGAATGTGCGTCCCCCCCATTTTTGTCGGATTGAAATCTTAAATCCCCTGTTTTTAAGTTTTGGTGGCTACGAGTAAAACATGCTAAAATAGATACATAATTAGGTTAAACCCAAAAATAAACCATTCCCGTTGGGGTGTTTATTGTTGGGTATACTATATTACTATTGGGAACTGGAAAATGGCCCATTTATGGATGATTTACCTATTGTCCATGGTGGTTTTCCAGTTTGCAAACTTTAACAAATTACCAGAAGGTCTTGCAACAAATGGATGTTTTGGTGGCATACCCCAGTTTCAGACTCTCTGGAAGCCATGGATTCGGCGCAGTTCACGGCTCGAACTTTTCGTCCTTGTTTTCCTCCAAAAATCCGCGGATTTTCGGCTGCCGCCTTAGCGCTGGATGAACTGCATAGAGCTGATAGCACCCAGGAAGAAGACGGTGGGCACCTGGGCAGCTCAAAGATCGCAAATTTCCATAGGGAAAATATTGGGGGGGGGTTGGGGGCAGCCAAGTTTGAGACATATCCATATATGGCACGGATGTGAACTGATGCTGCGGGTTTTTGTCCATCCGAAATACATGTTTGTCCAATCTTGTCCATTCATTGGGGATCATCATCCAGCTCTTCACTTCCCACAATGGGTGAGGAATGAGGCATCAGTAGTTCGCCCAGAGATATCTTGTTGATAATATGTTGTGAACCCAATGCTGCAAACCTGCCAGTGATGCTGGATACAACCCAAATATATAATATGGCCTGGATTATAGGTGGGATTGTCGATAAAATCGGTTCATACCACAGAAACCAATAGAAACCACCCATTTGTTGGGGTACCCTCCAGTAATCAAAAATGGCAAGCTGGGAAATCCTCTGCAATGGAGGTTTTAATCGCAAAATCCCCTATAAATGGATATAAATTGTGGATTCTCTATTGCCACGTTTGATTACCGGAGGGTAACCCCCATTTTAAGACACCTCCAATCCACGTGGGTTTGTCAAAAAAAAAGGTTCCCAAAAATCCCAAGGTGAATACAGTAATCGTTCTCTTCGTTAAATTGCTATAATTGGGGATGTACACCATTTTCAGACACACCCATATGTTTCCTCCTGGATAACCAAAATATTGATTCAAGGCACCACCAGGGCATGGACTGCCAGCCAGCGGAAGGTAAAAATGGGATAGGCCACCGGGGTCCTGATGCAAGCTGCAGCTGGTGCTTTCAATTTTGTTCTGAACCTGCGAAAATAACGAACTTGATAGAAGATAAGTGGGGAGTCTACCAACGAACATGAATTACAATGAGGATGTTGCCCACAAAAATTACAGTTCTAACGAACAAAACAATTTATATGATCACAAAGAATGGAGGGATAACTTGCACAATGGAATGTTTTATCCACAAGACTGACTCTCAGAACAGCAAAAACAAAATGGGAACACTACCATCAAGCCATGACAGAAAATAGAGAATTTCACCACCAAACATATGCATGGGTCACCCAAACATGGAAGTCTCTCGGGCCTGCAAGGATGGCGCTAAAGATGTTCAACGAACCATGTGATTGTATCTATAGTGAGCTGCTATCAGTTAGAATATTTTATCATCGAAAAACGGTATATGGTTTTATTCTAACTGCGTGGGGTTGAAATTTCTGGTGAATTTTTGGAGACACCAGTTAGAATATTTCTGCAGATGTTATTTTAATATATTTTATATATATTTTTAAGTATGTTTTTAGATATATGTTAAGATATATTTATATAATATATACACTTAATATATTGAAAATATTCAGTTGTTCATAATGCATATCATGACACATAAATGTGAGATGTTCTTGTTTGTTCGTGTGGTATGCCAGCTATGTTGGCGACCATACCAACACATTGTGTTTCACTATGAAAACATTATAGTGGATCAAACCACACAGGTCACCAACGCCGACAACGCAACCAGTGCCGACAACCAAATCAACTTCATGTGCTTGTGCTTACATGTAACACAAATAGCAAAGAATTTGTACATACCAATACAAATCACGTTCAGTGTGATTCTGATATTGTATCATCATCATCAACATCATCATTATCATCACCATCATCATCATGATTTTGTACCAACAAATATCAACACATTTATATACATTTTCCTTTGTAATTCCACACCTTGCGGCCATGGCGGGGTGGTATCCATGCAACAACATTCAAAACGCTGCCGATGCATACGATGTGCTTGGTGTGCCTGCACCTGATGGTGCAGACGCTTTGGCCAGAGTTATGCATCTCACTATGCAGCCCGAGAAGATCATTCATTCTTGTTATCTGCTGACGCTTGAATCAGTTGGCAAGGATTCGCAGGAGGCAAAGCTAGTGGGTTCAGCATATATGTCTTTGCAGGGGGATGCACGACGACATTATGACAAAGAACTTCTTGCTGCGGCTTCAGCCACTGGACACAGAAATATTCTAACTGCTATCGTTTTGATAAGTTTTCAATTATGTTTTGAAAAAAAGAATTAGGTTAACCAAACACAAAACAGTACACATATATCATATAGCACACATACACACAAAGCAATACAAACACAAGTTTGTGAATGTTTTCGTCTCATATGTTCGTATCATATGATGAGGTGAAGAATGCGCCAACTGCTGTAGCACTCGCACGCGATCGCAAAAAACAAGAACAAGCACGAGGTGATGAGCAAGCACCACTGCCACCACCTGAAAGCCCACCAAGTTCTGAAGGTGAGGAAACAGCAAATGAACATCAGGAGCTGCGTGTGCAAATCAAAACATATATATATATATATATTGATTTTTTAAATCTATATATAGTTATATATATATATATATACATTACTATTGATTATATTCATGTGATTTGCATGTAAATTCATTAATATATATATATATGTAAAACAAAAAACGTTGCAGGAGCTCGAGATAGATATGAAGAACATGACCGTCTTCCAGAAGCACATTCGTTTTCGATGCGATCCAATTGGTTGCAAACGAAGTTTTCCAATCAGTGAATATGGGGACCGGGATACAGCATTGAAAGCAGCACATGAGTTTGAAAAATGTTGCAAAACATTGTGTATGACTTTGATGCTACGCATGGTTTTCCAAAGGTGCGACATGAGATCCTTGAGGCGCATGGTTTTGGAAAGACATTGCACAAAAAGTCTATGAAGGTTCAACGTGAAGCACTTGTGGAAAAACTGTCATCTGGTTCTTCGGGGGTGATGGAAACAACTTTTCTTGCCAACACTGTGGGACAGCTTATTGACTCTGATCTGGCCAGCAGATCATCAGTGCAGCAAAAAGGAATCAGCTTCATAGCTACATTTAGCGGCTCGGTGCAAAAGGTTGAGCAGACATTCAAAACGTTGAAAGCGGCAATCGACTGGATTATGGTCATCGACAAGGCCGACAAGGACAGACGGGTTTCAGATTGTACAAGTTGAGTGTGGGTGTTGTTGGCACGCTATGGGGTATGAATGAAGTTCCTTTCCAAAGGTGTTCAAAACGATGCAGTTAGAATATGTTTTGGATCGGACATGTTTAGCCAACATAGCTGGCTATCAAAATAAAGAAAACAGGAATCATGTGTGCATATGTGGAAGATTGAGTTGAATCGCATGTGTTAGTTTATGGGAAATTAGTGAGTTTCTTTGTCAGAATGAACTCAAATATGTATATATATATATATAAAGAATAATTTTTGTGGTTCATTGGTTAGCCAGCACTGTTGGCTGCCAGCATTGTTGGCTATGATCAGAATATCTGATTGTATGGTTATTCTATCAATGATACGCAGTCCTTTTGGCTTCCAAAGAAACAGGATCGCATTCAAGGTGATGACACAGTGCCTATTCACTTTCACACACATACACATATGATTCTTATCATCGGCATGCAGTTAGAATAAAATCAAACAAGCAGTCCTTTTGGCTTTCAAAGCAACAGGATAGCAATCAAGATGATTACAAAGTATATATTCACTTCCACACATACATATATACGTAACAAGCTTCTTATCATCAGCATGCAGTTAGGATAAAATCAAATACCAATACCAATGCATTCCCAAAACGATGATGCATCGGCCGCATCGGCGGCATCAGCCGCATCAGCAGCACCTGCAGCATCTACAACTAAGCTGAACGAGCTGAACGATGATCAGAGGATGAAATTACGGCAGATGCTGATTGCTGCACTTGGTGATGAAGCTTCGCCGGTAGCACCGGCAACATCGTCGTCAGCATCGTCGGCAGCACGGGCAGTACCTATATCACCAGTGTCTGATGATAATGAAGATGGTGTAGCCATTACTGCTGCAAAGAAAAAAGGTGATGCAGCCGTTGCTGATGCAAAGAATGAAAGTGATGCAGCCAGTACTGACCCAAAGAAGGAAAAGGGAGATCTGGCCCGCCTATGGTACAACCAGCGGTGGATTGCGGATTCCAGCAATGAACGAGAAGTGCAATTGCGCAAGCAGAAGGACTTCAAGAACCAAAGGGAAATTGCACGTAAGGTCAGAAAAGGACTGTACAAAAAACAGTGAAGACGCTGATGATATGGAAAAAAAGGTGCTTATGCTGCTGGATTCGGATCAAGACATTCTGCAGTTAGAATATGTTTGTATGATGAAATACATGTTTGACAAAAAAAATCAATAGCTGCAAATGGGTTGCAACAAAAAAGTTGGCACAAACAATAATTCATCAACAATTGTTTCTTATGGTTACGAGGTTACGATGTATTGAAGCAGAACAAGTTGCAGAAACGTTCAATAGGTTGAAGACAATAGTTAGCCAGCATTGTTGGCTAGACCAATCCAATAACACAAATGATTCCCAAAACGATGCATATTGTGAAGAACAAGGGCTCAAACATATGGTATCGCATGTGAGATAGTTGAAACATCAACTTCATTAAGACAGTCAAAACTGATCTTTCGAATCTTAAGGTAATGTGAGAATGTGAAAAAACATATTTGCAATCAGCAAGGGAAAGTCAAATGGTTCTAGTTATAGGTTGACGGTTTACCAATATAGATGTAATTAACAAACTATGGAAGAATGATGCAGTTAGAATATTTTTTGGAACGGATGTATCTGCAAGCATTTGTTTTTCGGATTGTCAAATAAACAGTCAGTATCGTTAGCTAAAGAACATCATATAATAGCAGCCAGCATTGTTGGCTAAAACAACATATATATATATATATACACATTCATGGCGTGTATGGTTTATGTGTTTTTATCTCAAGATTTCGATTGATACCTTGCACCCTGTACGTTCATATCTTCATCGCAACCATGGATAATCAACGGGGTCATCCACGCCTCTTGCTATGCCAAGCTCTTATTTTCATGTTGATGAATGGTGAGATTGAGCGTAGTCAGCTGGGTCGGATCTACGCTTTGGTGTTTGGAATCATGTCTATTTTGGGGGATACTCCAAGCACATACAGCATGCTGGAGCTTTACCGGGCCTGCTATGCAGTGGTGATGCATACTATACGAACTACGGTGCAAGTGGAGAATCTTGCTGTTCTTGAGTTTCCATCGCACCCTTGCAAAGGACAACCGGGTCTTCCAATGAAATTCTTACAAGATTGCAAGTACAGGGCGCATTTCACCAGGGAGCTACGAGATCTGGTATCAGTTGTTCAGAGGATGAGTATGTTTCAGCAACGTGCTTGGCCTATTGCGACAGCAAATAGCAAGCAAAAATTGATCCTACGACTTTTTGACGACATCGCGGTGCACTTTGAAAACTTACTAGATTACTTGGAAATCTGCCCTGCCACCACAGTGGAGCAATTTACTTTCACTATCAGAACCAACCTGGCTGAGAATGACTGCTATAGTGATCCATGGAATATTATTACCACTGACCTGTGGTAAACTTTGGCACATAGATGAAATCACAAAAGCACCAAAGTGTAGCCAAAGCGTAGTGAGCGTCCGCGTGAAAAAAAAGGTTGGTAGGCCTCAACCATTACAGTTTCGGGATTGCAGTGGTTAGCCAGCATTGTTGGCTAAATATCAGGAAAAAATCAACACGTACATACACACAATAAATATGTATTACCATTTGTATTTGAATACTAAACAGTGCAGTTAGAATATGTTCGTTTGTTTGGATATATATATATATAGTTATAATCAGCTGTTTGTGTAGTTATGCAGTGATTAGCCAGCATTGCTGGCTAGATATTAAGGAAACAAAACTAACCAGTGCATACACATAATATATATACACACCTATTTGCATCTAAATACCAAACTATGCAAGTAAAATATGTTTGTTTATTTGGATATATATATATATATATAGTTATCACCAGCTCAGTTGGTGTAGTTAAGATGCGATATTTTCTAAACAACACACACACACATATACGTTAATATATATATATATATAGAACTTCATTTTTTTATGATCTCTCAAACCCTGCAGGACGGTACCCTTGCAGCTTCAATGAAGAAGGTCACCCAAAGCTCATCAGCATCCCAAGCGGTAGCTATCAACGAGGCTGTGAAAGCTTTATCCAAGACGCAGACCGATGATTTGGACGTGATTGTTGACCAGCTGGGGGACAACAACACCGACACGATCACCAAGAAGGAAGACATCACAAATGACTTTCTGCAAACCAAAGTATTCTTTGGGCCTCAGACCATGGAAACTAGCTTTCTAGTTTATCGTGGGCTGATCAATGGGTTGCTTGCACGATCTGCACAATGCCAAGATCGTGGATTTCTCGGAGTTATGGCTGGAGATGGCAACGCCATATTGGAAGTGTGTATCACCAGCGATTTGTCAGCAGCACTTGCAAGTGAGGAGCTACGCAGTGAATGGAAAGCGGCAAACTATCAAATCATGGGGTTGGTAGCATGGGAGACTGCTCACGACTGTCACAAGTTTACTGAAGCTATGGCAACCATGATGTCTGTGCAAGAGAATGGTGCGTTCATCTTGGTTATATGTGATACGAAAGGATGTGTAAGCACATGGGAGTTCAACTCAGAACATAATCCTGGAGATTTTGTGACGGTGAACATCAACAATCAGAACAAGAAGCGTCGCAAAGATCAGAGCTTCAAGATTTTCTACTTGAATCAGGCTGTTTGTTGTTAAAATGTGTTTGTTGTGTTTTATTCTTTAGGTATATATATAATATATATACATATTAGATACATATAACTATATGCACATATATATATGTATATATATATAAATATGTATATTACGCATAAAACTATATATATGTATATATATATATATAACATATTTTTTCAAAATGCACGTAGAAAACAATTCAGTGAATGCACCCAAACAGGTTGGTGTCACCTATGATGATTCGGCGAAAGCATTGATCGCTTCAGCCGTGAGAACCATGATAGCAAAGTCTTTGACGCAGGATGACAAACCCACCAATGTTGTTCCATACACGAAGGTGCCAACGCCTCCCGATGGATTTTGCTTTTGGCATTCTTTGAATGCAGCTACCAAACTTTCTCAGTATCTGAAAGTGAAGCGTCACGATTCCGGATTTGCAAAAAATACTCGTCGTATTGACACAGAATCCAGAGCTGCGAAGCAGTTACGACAGAAAGTTTGTGGAGATCGTGATCCAGAACAGCTATATGAGCATGGCTATGTTGGATTGGAACAAGCTGACGATGCACTCAAGAGGTTGAATCTATGTGTTCGCATCACTGTGGACGACGAGGTGGGAAAATATTCTAACTGCAGTGTTTTTATTCACCACGATAAAGGAAATTATATTTAAAAAACCACATATCAAAACCATACTTATAGATGCAATTCAAAATCAAGTGGTTAGCCAGCTCTGTTGGTTAACATTTCATATTCATAGATACCTGACACATTTACATACATATATATATAAGATATATGTATATATATATACTTGTTCGAAATTTCCGGGAGGCACACAAATGGATAGCCGACGACCATGAGCTTGGCCCTGACTGGCCGAAGGATGCACTATACGGTGTGGAACGTACTAAAGTGGATGGTCATTTGTTCTTTCAGTGGCTGTCAGATGAGACTGGTGTGAAGTTCACGCACTATGAAGTGCTTGTGCCATCAGAAGGAAAAGATGTTGTATGTGTACATTTGCCACCATCTGCGAGTCGTTTCAAGAAGCAACAGAAAACTGGATTCTTCGATCCTAAGACTTATGCAGGTAAAGTATTCAAGTTTCCACCACTGAAAGGAAGGCTGACACCGACTCCGTGCAGTACCGATACCATGTGTCCAATGCAGGCTAGTGACATGCCTGCTTTTTTCGAAACTTCATCTTACGAAGGCAAGATCTTTGAGTTTCAGCCGTTGAAAGGCAGGATTGCTGGTACACCAGGGGCGAGCAAAGAAGATATGCTTGCTATCTTCAACATACCATTGGTAAAGCCAGAAGCTCAACAACATGAAGAAGGAACTGAAAAAGTTCAACAGCATTCACTTCCAGAACCACAAGCTGAAGGATCCCATCAAAAGCAGGAGAAACTAAAACGAACAAAAGCATATATACACACACAGATATATATATATATATATAAATGTATATATATACTTGTATGAACCAAACATTCAAACTATTTGTATATAGATATATTTATATTTACAAATGTATATGTATTTTGAAATCTTGAAACATATACTAAAAAGCTACATTTGAAAGTGCAGTTAGAATATTTCTACAACCCGCAGGAGCTTGCAATGGAGACAATTGCTACTGCAGCAGAAGAACAAGTGACACATTCACTTCCCGNAGCTTGCAATGGAGACAATTGCTACTGCAGCAGAAGAACAAGTGACACATTCACTTCCCGAACCAGAACATCCACGTGATGGTGATGATGTAGCTTCGCCAACTGATACTGCTGGTGGTGAGCCTATCGCTAAAGTTTTGGAGACTGAAGGTTGTGACCAAGACAACATTTTGACATCAAAGACGGAGGAGCATATCGACCAACAACGGGACCAAGGTGAACCAGTTCATCGGCCTTCACTTCCGGAACCAGAAGCCGAAGGATTTCACAAGAAGGAGAGACTAAAACAAACAAAAAATATGTGTATATATACATATATACATATACATATATATATATATATTTATATATACATAATATGCATATATATATATATATATATTGATATATATATATGTGTGTGTAAATGCTATATTCAAGCAATTTGTTGAATATTTTGAAACATTTAAACATATACTAAAAACCTATATTTGAAAGTGCAGTTAGAATATTTCTACAACCCGCAGGAGCTTGCAATGGAGACAATTGCTACTGCAGCAGAAGAACAAGTGACACATTCACTTCCCGNAACATCCACGTGATGGTGATGATGTAGCTTCGCAAACTGATACTGCTGGTGGTGAGCCTATCGCTAAAGTTTTGGAGACTGCAGGTTGTGACACAAACCCCATTTTGACATCAAAGACGGAGGAGCACATCGACCAACAACGGGACCAAGGTGAATCAGCTCATCAGCCTTCACTTCCAGAACCAGAAGCCGAAGGATTTCACAAGAAGGAGAGACTAAAACAAACAAAAAAAATATGTGCATATATACATATATACATAATATGTATATATATATATATTGATATATATGTGTGTGTAAATGCTATATTCAAGCAATTTGTTGAATATTTTGAAATATTTAAACATATACTAAAAAGCTACATTGGAAAGTGCAGTTAGAATATTTCTACAACCCGCAGGAGCTTGCAATGGAGACAATTGCTACTGTAGCAGAAGAACAAGTGACACATTCACTTCTCGAACCAGAACATCCACGTGATGGTGATGATGTAGCTTCGCAAACTGATACTGCTGGTGGTGAGCCTATCGCTAAAGTTTTGGAGACTGCAGGTTGTGANAACATCCACGTGATGGTGATGATGTAGCTTCGCAAACTGATACTGCTGGTGGTGAGCCTATCGCTAAAGTTTTGGAGACTGCAGGTTGTGACACAAACCACATTTTGACATCAAAGACGGAGGAGCACATCGACCAACAACGGGACCAAGGTGAACCAGCTCATCAGCCTTCACTTCCTGAACCAGAACATCAACGTGATGACAAAGGTGTAGCTTTGCACACTGATACCACTGGTGGTGAGCCTATCGCTGAAGG
Source organism: Symbiodinium sp. clade C Y103 (assembly GCA_003297045.1). Classification (NCBI taxonomy): domain Eukaryota; class Dinophyceae; order Suessiales; family Symbiodiniaceae; genus Cladocopium; species Cladocopium sp. clade C. The sequence continues at coordinate 217,719 of BGPT01000194.1, forward strand.
TTTGGAGACCGCAGGTTGTGACACAAACATCATTTCGGCATCAAAGACGGAGGAGCACATCGACCAACTATGGGATCATGTTGAACCAGTTCATCAGCACTCACTTCCAGAACCATCAGCCGAAGGATCTCATCCAAAGCAGGAGAATTTGTTTTCTTTGGTTTTTAAATATATATATATATACACACATGAACTGTTTGTTAAGTTTGTCCTGAAACAAAAGAAGTTGATTATTGGTTTGGAACGTGGTTATGTTGGATTGGAACCAGCTGATGAAGTACTCAAGAAGTTGAATCTATATAAGTGTTTTCATTTGCTATCATTACTATGGACGACAAGGGGAGAAAATATTCTAACTGCAGAAATACCTACAAGAATCACTAGGAAGGAAACCATACAAGAATATATCTATACATCAAACCAAATACATATATATATATATATATCAACAATTATATACTTGGTTAGCCAGCTTTGTTGGCTATACAATATACAACATATTATATATATATATTAATATTTGATTCACATGTGTTTATATATATATATATTATGTGTGTGTCCGTTGCATGCAGGAGATTCCATCGGCTTTGAATGACACTGCTGCATCAGTGTCTATGGCTGCTCCAAGTTCGCATGATCCCGAGGAATCTAGACTTTTCAGGATTTTCAAAGGAATTTTGGAGAAACAACCAAAAGATGGATGCGATACGGATCAACATTCTGTAGCAGCTACCGATGAACAAAGTGATGAACATGATCAGGAACATCCATCAGTAGATGAACATGAAAACCACGGAAAAGAACATGATGAACATTCAGTGGACGAAGAAATCAACAGCAACAGCAACAACGAGGATGAAGACACCGACACAGATGCTGAAGGGGAACCATGTTTTGCGGTGAGCATGACACATGATGTGATAGATGATATGTTCAAGGCTGCCAAAAATGGAAAATCATGTGTCATCTTCAAGTGGAAGAGTGCAGTTCCAACCAACACACTGATTTGCTTCGTGGAGGCATGTCAATCTGGAAAGGTATTAGGTACAGCGAAGTTGAAAAACATTAGCGTTGTCCAGACATTTGCTGATCTGAGATCCAACAATGCATGGAAAAGAGCACCTAAGTTCACACAACAAGTGTGGCGTGAATATGTGGTGAAAGAATGCAAAAAACTGTATGCTTGGAATTTTGATCAGATGCATTTGTTGGATCATCCAAAGCAACTAAATCCTTTCCGTGGTAAATGCTTGTGGACGAAGACGACAGAGTTGGGACAACACAAAAGCATTGATTTGCCTGGACTAGATCTTCGTGAGACTGGTGCCTTTTTCATCAACCGACTGGAGAAGAACGAACTGCAGAGAATCAAAGAACTTTGTTTGAAGCTTCACAACAAGACAATCACCGTTGGCAGCACTTGTTCTGGCACTGATATATGCATCAATGTGGTGAATGCAACGATTGAAACGCTTTGCAAGTTGTTTCAAGTTTCTTGACGGTTTGAATATTGTATATTTTTTGTGTTTCCATATATATGTATATAATATATATTTATCTATATATATGTTTTGAATTAGTTCTATAATTGTAGAATAGACCAAAACGATGCAGTTAGAATATTTTTTTGAATAGGTAGCCAGCCAGCATTGTTGGCTGTTGGCTATACTAAAGTTTATGTTTGTTAAACATATTCATCTGGCTGAGGTGAGGATCCATGTGGAACATGCATTCAGTGTGGAGAACGACGTTGACAAACGAAATTTCATTGTATCTGCTCACACGAAGCCCGGGCAGAAACCAACCTTTCATATGTTTTCGGATGTGAAAATATTTCAAGAAGGATCTGGTTATTGCTACACTTGTGAATGCATACATGGAGCCCCGAGTATGGTGGACTTGCTGTTTGCAGGTCCTTCATGCAAGAAACTATCGAAAGAGTTTTCAAACCGAAGCGGTTATGCTGATTGCTACTCATCAGGTGATGGTTGCTCGGGACATACCTACAGGTATGGTGTGCTAGAAGCTTGCAAGGTAACTAGCCCAGCGATACTTTTCTTTGAGAATGTGGTGGGAGTTGCTGAACACTCGACTGTCAAGGGCAAGAAGATTGCACCTCAAATCAACGTGCCTTGGCTAATGTATATATATATATCTCTCTCTTTATATATAGTTATATAGGATACTGTTGCAATTTGATGAGTGATCAGCCAGCAATGTTGGTTATTACATATATATATATATCTTTTTGGTACTTAGTAATATATATATATATATATATATACATTGCAACTAAGGTGATGCAACGTGATTTAGATCAGCTCGGCTATGTGCTGGAATATGGCAAGGTAGACACTCAGGATTACCTGCTACCCCAGCGTCGCAACAGGATCTACGCAACTGCCGATGTATGCAATGGACAATGTGGAAAGTCCTATCACCATGACATGCAAAAGACAATGGACTCAATGGCGTCAGACACTCGCATGGACTTCAACACATTTTTTGACACATCGTTGCCAGCAGACGAACTCACGCTTGACAGACAACAAATCAAGTTGAAGGAAGCTTTGGAAGCTGCATGTTTGCAGTCGCAGACTGACAATGTGTTCATAGACGGCAGCACGAGCACATCACGTTCAGCAGAATATGCAATCAATGTGCTTACATGCGTGAGACCCAGTCATCAAATATATTCTCAGAAGCTGCAACGATGGGTGACGATCACAGAACTGTGGAATGCACAAGGGCTGTTTGCTGTAAATTTTCCAAACCCACTGGCAGTACAGAATATATTGTGTCGTCCAAATTTGGCACAATCGTTAGCAGGCAATGCCTTTAGTGCGACTGCTGTACAAGCCAAGCTGATTGCATCAATGGTGCACAGCCAGGGATGGACAACGATTTCGGAATCATCTACCAGTTTGGTGACTGATGATAGCCAGAATGTTTCTGAAAGTTATCATCGTTCTATCAGCAGCAGCATCGTCAGCATGCAAGAATCATCAGATGATACTTCTGGCAACGAGAAGACGGGCAAAGCACTATGTGGCAGGCAGCATGCCATGGAACTGGCAGAGAACGGTATCTTGTCAACGATTATGTGCAGCAAATACATTTATATATATACATATTTTCGATGGAATGCCAGCATTGCTGGCAACCATCTGATATATAAATATATATATATATATTTATTTATTTATTTTTTCATGATGGAATGCCAGCAATGTTGGCAACCATCTGATATATCTATAGTTTATGATGTAATGCCAACAATGCTGGCAACCACCTGATATATATATATATATATACATTTACTAGTTTCAGTTTCTGCTGGCAACCAACTGTGCTGGCTACCAACAAACGGTTCCAACGGGTTTCAATATATATATATATATATGATTTATATATATTTATATATATGGTTTGTATGTGATGTCTTGAAACAATTTTACCATTGTTGTTGTCTGTCTGAATAAAACAAACTCAGGTTCACAACCATCTACAGCTACCAGCAGCCGAAAGCGTTCAGCATCTTCTATGATCACTACGTCAATTGACAAGTGTGATACGATGGAAAGCAATCGAAAACGTGTTGCGCAACATGTTGATGATGGATGTGATGTGACACTAGCCAGTCGCAAACGTTTATTTGCTGGTATGACTGCAGACAAAGATGTGCATGAACCACTTGTGAAAAAACGAGCACGTGGCAAAACAAAGCCTGACATGGTTGGATATGAGCAGAAAGCGCTGGATACAAGATCAAAGCAGGTGTTTGATGTTGTTCTGAAAGTTCAACATCAAGAGAAACAAGCATGTGGTGATCACCAACATCCACAACCTCCTGACCGACCACCTGACGATGATAGTTGCTCTGAACATGAAAAAGATGACGATCAGCCAGAACCGATTCAAGACAAAGATCATCATGATGGGTCAAAGGTTGTCGCCAAGAGAAAACCTCGACCGAGAAAACCATATGATGGACCACCAAAGAGAAAATATAGAACGACGGGAAAGACTGCAAGGGATGGCAAAAGCTTTGTCATGTCGATCCATGCCAAGCTCTTGTGTTTGAAAGAGTCTCGGTATACAAAAAGTGTTTATATATATTTGTATATATATAAAAGTTTTCTATTTGATAGTGTTGAAAACGATGCAGTTAGAATATTTTTCCAATCAATGGCCTAGGAATACGAAGAAGCCAAAGCAGATCCAGCCATTCGATTTCCAGAAGCTTATTTGCTGAAGAATTCCAAGAGAAAGGGATTGTATCAAGGCTGTTTTGCCAAGTGGAGAAAGGAATGTGTCAAACATCAGTGGGACATGTTTGCGAAATGCGCACCGGAAATGGCTAAAAAACACAGTGAAATTCCAAATTCGATTCGACAAGGCCTCAACATGAAGACTTTGAAGTGGAGTCACGGTGCATACAATGAGGATGTAGATATTCACTACATTCCATTGCCTTTGGCACTGGCAGCTGAATCAATGATTATGGACACACTTGCAACTGGCCAAGAGGTAACTCAAGGTTATGCAAGGCAGCTCTTCACAGACATGGTGAAGCTGTGGAATGAACATATCACTGACATTCGATCTCAGATGCAAAAAGTGCTTGACTCGTATGATGGTGACGAAGATAGCCCTCTACGAGAACTGATAAGCATATTGAAACCAATCAACATCAGCAATCATCCGCTTGCTCTGAAGAGTCTTGGTTGGAATATATTGGATTGATTTGGTTTTATGTTTTTCTATATAGATATATATATGTTTTGAATTAGTTCTATAATTGTAGAATAGACCAAAACGATGCAGTTAGAATATTTTTTTGAATAGGTAGCCAGCCAGCATTGTTGGCTGGCTTGTGTGTCACGATCATGCACCAAACTTGGACTGAAGACTGCATCGGTTACAAAACAATCGAAACATTTGGATTTTTCACATCCTGCTATGAGTTCGGTGAGGGAGTATGTGAAGAAGATGATCAATGACAAAGGAATCGAACCGCTGTTACTGGGGAATTTTGACCAAGTATGGTCAGTTCATTATGAGCAGCCTCGCACTGTGCTATACAAACATGAAAGTCAACGAGGCAAGCTGATAGACAAAAACCATCGTAAAATTTCGTTGCGAAAGGTACTGAAATGTATCAACGAGCATGTCAATGGAATAGTGCCACAAGAGTGTGAGGATACATTGGTGCAATCGGTTTGCAAAGATTCGCAGTTGAATGCGGCTGGAAATCTTAATCCAGTAGACTACGCACGGCAAGCAAGAACGTGCACAACTCTGTCGTGGAGTGATGGCGAGCTGGGTCGTGCATGGATCACGCTGGCTCCGGGAACAATGTGCAAACCTTAGTTACCTTGTGTGTGCAAAAAAAATCACAAGTCACAAATTATATGTATAGTATATATATAAATATTATATATTATATATATATATAAACAGTGAGCTGCAAACTTTTTATATATATATATATATATACATTGATAAGCCAGCTTGGTTGGCCACACATAAGGTCAGAAAAAACTGTGCAGAAGATGAATGCAGAGCTACGAGATGTTCTGGAGATTTCTACGCAACACAATGGACCTTCACACATGTGGACAGCTGAAACCTTGAATTTTTACCTGCAGTTCCTGAGCAAGGAGTTACGTGCTAGACGCAGAAAGCTCGGGTTGCCGTTCTCCGCTCGTGCTATGATTTTGATGGACAAAGCACCACAGCATTCGACAGCTACATTTCGTCAACTACGTGATCGTTTCGAACGTGATGCCAATGCCATCCTGATACATGGAGAGTCACATCATCGAGTCGCTATCCCAGCAGGCTTGGGTGATAAAACTATGTTTATATATATATGTGTGTGTAGGTGAATTTATATATATATATATATTTATATTCAAAATCAAAACAATTTGATTCATTCTGCATAGGTTGGGGTGCTTGTGGTGGTCCTAATGATGGCTTTCATCAGTGGTACCATCAGCTGAGACGAGCCGCCATGAGAATGCGAGTTGGGATGGGTGACAATCCACGTTTGAGATTGGCATTGCAGGATCTGAACATTTCGGTGGACGGCAATTATCGTTTTGAGTTGGAGCCTTAGTTGCTTATGTTTTCTCATTTCGTTTTCAATTAGAAACAAAGCAAAAGCAATGCAGTTAGAATATTTTTTGAGACTCCTCATTAACACATTTGTTTTTCATATATATAGATATAAAATATTTTCTGTTGGTGTGCCAGCATTGTTGGTCGCCAATTCTGATATATAGTTGTGTTGGTATGCCAGCATTGTTGGCTATCATATATATATAGTGTGTGTATATATATATATATATTATATATATCTTAAGTTAAATACTGAGGCTTTCACATGAAGGAAGTCTGCGATGTGATGCCTGGTCACTCAAACAACTACGAGCCTATCAAGGGGGCAAGCTTGTGTTGTGGAGTTGGGTTTCTAGAGGATTCACAACGCTTCAGCAAATTGCCGATTGGCATATGGATGGTGATATTGAAGCTGCCCAGCAAGCACTTTCTCGTTGCCGGAATGGTATGGAGAAGCTATATAGCCTCGACAAACAGTTTGAAGATCCAGCTGATGATGACAAAGACGGTGAAGATGAAGCACACGGGGCAATTGCAGATAAACCTTTGGAGGGGGAATCAATCACTTATTGGGCCATTACAAATCCTGATCTTGTGAATCCAGAGCCAATTCCATTACCACATTGGTTTTCACTACCAATTGACCAAACAATCCTCATTTGGAAAAAAGAACATCAAGTTTGGCAGCGGCGATTGGAAAAACGTTCTGAACAGGGCAAAGACAGCTTGCCTCCAAAGCAGAATCAATGTTACCAAGAGTGGTTAAAAGCAACAGAAAGAACGCTTGTTTTAGACAAAAAAAAGCAAGCAGTGGTGAAAAATCCAGCAAGCAAAAGTCAAGCTACATTACGAAAAACATGTTTGATGCTTGTGGTGCACCCAGCAGTCGATGCAGCAGATCTTTGGATCAAGGCTGGCAACGACAAGAAGTGGAACTTGCATCTCATGCGTGGAGAACAAGTTGACAATTCAAATGTACCAGCAGAAGTCGATCATTTTTCTGGCAAAATTCCTTTGGAACATGAGCCTATGAATCTTGAGGACGAGGATGAAGAGAAAGCAGCCAAAGATCATCAGATTCACGATGCAGGAATGCATGACTGTTTGGACAATCAGAATCTTTCCGAAGATGATGATGATGGTGATCTCGACCCAAGTATTCACAGCGGTTGGCTTTTTATCCATGAATCTGATTCAGAAGCAGATGATGATTCCAAAGATCAACCGGGTGAACGAGTCACACGTGCAAGGGTGTGTGAGCAACGGCCTGAATACCAAGAGCTAGACAAGCTAGGGCTGGTGAACCGACCTCCAGGCTGTTCCATTGGGATTCACCCTGGTGCAGAGGTATGGCGAGCATCAGCACCAGACTCTAAGAACCATGGACGATGTTACGGAGTCAGTGCTGGACGCAATGCCAAACAAGCTTTGCTACGTGTGGTGGAGCTGATGTTGACCGACTATTTAGACAAGAACAAAGACCGCCTAGCAAAGGGCCAGCTTCAAAGAGTACGAGACATGCGTTCTCAGGAGCCAGCTCACAAGGATTGAGAAGATTTAGTCTTGGTGTTTCTTGCAGTGTGACATTGCATGTGAAAACAACGCTACGAATTTGCAATGTCAAATGTCATGTACAGGTGAATACACCATGGCGCGCATGCTTTGGCAAGCTCCGTGTTGAATAACACACATATATATATATATAGTACTTATTAATGTTATATATATATATATGCAAGATACATATTTGTATTTTGCACATGTTTTTGTTTTGCTTGGGGCTAGCCACGTACCATAGAGATTTGCAGACATCAAGCGGGGAGTGAAAAAGAGTTTGATGCGTTCGAGCTTGATGACAGTTAGGAGTTGCCTTGATGTTTTCAATAGTTTTCTGGAATAGTTGTTTTCCGGTGTCATTTGGTCTTATTTGACTGTTAATTTCAATCTTGCTCAAACGATTGCAGTTAGAATATTTTTCAAGACTTCCACTGATGAACGATCAATATTTACCTAAAAATATTGATATGCCAGCATTGTTGGCTGTCAGCTATAAAATCCAATTGCTAAACGATCAATATTTACCTAAAATGTGTTGATATGCCAGCATTGTTGGCTGTCAGCTATAAAACTACAATATATAATTGTATGCATACTTGAACTGCATTATGCATTGCAATACTATGTTCATATATGTTATAACTAATTTCGCATATACTATAGATATATTGATATATTACAGTGTATATATATATATATATGTTTTTAATATACTTATATTGAATAGTTTTTACAATATTTATATAGTAAATGCTATACTTATTATGAACAAATATTATATATATTTAATATGAATATGGTTATATAAATATATATGCATTATATATATTATACTTAAAATATCATGTTTAAAACTGTAGATATAGAAATATTCTAACTGCAATTTTTTATATTCTAAGTGGACGTGTTTTGGAAGTAGGTTTTTTATATTCTAAGTGCCACGTATTTTTTTTAGATATTCTAACTGTTAGCAGCTCACTATACTAATCTACTAAATCTACTAAAACTGTTCAGTGCAAAAGCAAAGGAAAGCATTACCAACCAAGTTGTAAAACAATGGCCTTCAGCCTTCAACCAACAAAAATGGGGATCTAATTCTGTATGTCATATGTGGCCAAGAAAAAACACAAACATTCAATCGACCCGACGGACAGTCACGTTGAGACCTGACTTAATCCATGTGTGAATATTGTAACAAAACAGAAGGTTGAAACTGAACCGCAAAAAATGGGCATTCACCACATCTAGATTTTATCTATGTGCAAACAATTGAACAAAATCAAAACAGAGACAGGATCTCAGAAGGAAGTACGGACCTGTAGGCAAAAATGACTGAAGACAACAAAGTCAATTGGCATCATCACCTGACTGTGAAAATGATCATGACATCTGTTTTTTTTGTTTATAATATATATATATATACATTTATCATTGTTTTTAACTATATATATATAATATGTGTATATATATATATATATCATATATCAATGTTTTTTTCAATGAGAAAATCAGGCATCAGCCAGATCAGTCCTGGCCACAGCGGCTGGAGGCTGGCTTTCGGCTTGACGTGCCACTCGGCCCTGTGTCAGCCATGAGTCAAACCTGTGATACCAATGGAGCCAACACATATGTTTTTTTTGGGTATTTAACCAACATCAATAAGCCACGATTTCGGGGTTGATCATATAAATAATCAATCTCAAGTAACCAACGTATAACCAGTATATATCACCAACACAATATAGATGTATATAAGCAACCCATTCATTTTAGGCAGTTGAGAAGCTTGACCCATACCCAAGTGGCTTGCAAAACAACGCCTTGGCCATTGGGGATCATCCCCCAGCGGGGATTGAAATATACTTTGAGGTCCAGGAAGCCCAACTATTGATACCTCTACCAGGGCTCAACTTTCTGGGCTACCCAGTACCAAATTCTTGCGAAACATCTCAACCTAAATGTAGTTGATGTGGTTTCTCTGGGTTGGCTTAACAACAAACAAACCAAATGAAACAACTTGAAGCACGACATCAGCGCATAGATGGCAGCAACCTGAAAGAATTATGGCGAGGATATTTTTTTAAACCAAAATTTCATGTCATACACACCATTAATTACCACCCATCCAATTAACATAGACCCCGACAAATAGGGGTACCCCGGGAAACGACTGGTTGATTATCATGTTCCCTATCAATCTTGGTATTTTAAGGTATATCTATCATCCCATTTTGAGCCACACACACACACACACACGTACACACACACACAAAAAAAAAAAAAGAAAACATATTGGTGGTGACATATTCATATTCCATAAAATATCACTACGAATAATATCTCCATAAAATTGACCGCAACAATTACCCAGTTCTCACATGTAATTATTCACCATTACTGGACCCAGGTTCAACCCCACACTAATCGGATTCAGATATAGACTTCCTACTCATAATAGGTATTCCCCAAAAATAACCAATGAGCAGCGTGTTGTCCCTCAACATACTGGTTGGTTGATATCATGTCCCCGTAAAGAAGGATGGCGACGATCCCATTTTTTTTAATTCCAAAACCAATCATCAATCACCCATCATTTATCAGTTTCATCTACTCATATCATCTTATTATATCCCCATAGGTTGATGGTTGAACTATCTTAAAATCCCTATTAAATGACGATTTGTTTATCAACCAACCAGCATTTATCAACTATAGGCAGATAAAAACCCATAAAACCCTATCTTTGATGGTTGCATCCTATTGAAATCCCATTCACCAAATGTTCCCCCTTAGATCAATCGATCGATCCTATGACCAAGCTGCCTGGCGTGCCACGGCGCCCACGGCTGCCGCAGCATAGCCCAAGCTGATGCCCAGGAGCACAGATGAGGACCTGAGGCTTGGGGATTTCACCAGAATTCACCTACTGTGATGGAAAACTGTGGGTGAACCTCATGGAAACATGGAAAAATATGGGATTCCAAAGGATTCACCAGGATTCACCTCGAAGAAAACATGTGTTTTCATCAAAAGAATACTGAGTTTCACGGGAAAAGAAGTATGTGTTGCAAAAATGGTAATGGTGTTTTAACCAGCGAAAATGGAGATTTCATATGCCGGGTGCTGGTAATATTAGGAGGATGGCAAAACGATCCATCTATCCTTGGCAGTTGGTCATATGCCTATGTTTTGTAGATACCTCTAAAAAAACGGTCTATATATTGACCACCCAATATTGCTGCAGTTTGCTTGGGGCCGATCATGCATGTGATTCACCTGGTTCACAACCACAAACCACCATCCTTCTCCCTGAGTATTCTTCGATCCAGGTTTCCGTACGATGATGTGCTGTCAGCCTACAGGCAAGCGACCCGTTTTGGGGTGGGGTTGAAGCTTCACAGTCCTGGATACCCTCTGGTAATCAAGCGTGGCAATGGAGAAAATCCCCTATAAGTGGAGGCTTCAGTGGAAATATCATCGATAAATGAGGGATTTTCCATTGCAATGTTTGATTACCGGAGGGTAACAGTATTCTTATGGCTGTGTGATATACTGAGGTATACCGGAAAATTGCATTTTTGGTCGGATTGGGATTAAGGGTGGCCCATTTTCAGTCAGACCCTTGGGACTTAAAAATTCGACGGAGGTTTTTCCATGTTAAAATGCCATCAAGTGCGGACCCATCCCTATTTTTGGAGAAAACCAAATACCATGATGTTGTTTCTTCTTATCTCTTTAACTCTCTCATGATCTCCCATGATATATATATATATATGTATGTATATATATATATATGGTGAATTCCAGTTGCTTACCCATAATCTCCCCATCAGCGCCATGCTCCATTGAATTAATCATCCCGATGAAAATTGATGAAACTTCCTCTATATCCATTATTTTCTCATGGATGATTGATGGTCAAATCCCTATTCTGTATCGTTTATTGCTCTCTGTCAGCCTATATCCGATATGTTTCATGGTTAAGTCCCCTATATCGACCATTCTTGATGCGCCTATTCCATGTCCTCCCAATCACAAGCCATGATGGTGGTAAATCAACCTACCATTGCCCATTCAGTTCCCATTATATTTCCCTAGTTGCATTCTAATATGATACTATCCCACTACATTGCACAAGGTGGTGCCCCCCCCAGTTATAACTTGGTTGAAAAACCGCATTAAGTAGTTCGGCATATGTACAAAAAAGCCTAGAATTCACAGAGTTAGTTCAATCAACTTAGCCTTAGCTAAGTATGGGGCAGCACCTTATAGTTATATATGTTTGTTGCTTCTGCAATTAGAACACCATGGTTGTTGGTTGTGTTTAAATCACCCAGTTTGTTGACTATTATTACTATTCCAATACAATATAAAGTATTATTATTGCTACTAGTACTATCATATTAGAATATGGTTGTATTTATTCAACTATTATCATCCTGTTATTCTATAAAATATAGTATTATTATTCCATATTGTTCCTACTATCCTATCAAAATATGGAGGTTTCCTGAAATAGGGGTACCCCCCAATCATCCATTTATAGATGCTTTTCCCATCATAAGCCATCCATTTGGGGTACCCCCGTTTATAGAAACCCCCATATGGTGATATTCCACTATTATCCTCTGGTAAACTAACATAGCTATGGAAAATCACCATTTTTTATGGGAAAATCCACTATAAATGGCCATTTTAACAATAGCTATTTTAGTTTACCAGAGGGTATCCCAGTTTGTTGTTATCACTACTCTCCCCATCGCATGATCTTCCATGGAAATTCATCAACCAGCACCTCGATGGGCACTTCCGCCAGCTGAGCCAGGTGTGGGGCCTAGCGGTCAAGCGACGGAAGGGGCATCGAAACCAACCCAAAGTGATGATGAAACATAGAAAAAAATATGGAAAAACCATGGAAAATTAGGAAAATTGACCCAGAAAATTGTGGTTTAAGCAAACAAACAAAGACATTTGGCCAACTGACATAGGTATTCACAGTATAAGGATTGAGGCAATGAGCAAAATTGTTGTGCTATGACCTGAGAATTGACTTTACAAGATGGGGAAATCATCCTTCAGATCTGTGGGAACCCAGGTTTCATCTACGAAACATGGGGACAGGGAAATTGAGAGAGAAACTATCAGCATATGTGCCATGTTCAATAAATATGGTAAATGGGTTATTGATGGTTATTGTCATCCGACCATCATTGGAGATTCTTTCTGATAATGGCTACATCAATTCCTGTCAATGGGTTATATAATTACTACGCCCCAATATGAGCAATTTACCTTAGTTTTGACCATCGCACATATGAATACGCCCCAAAAATATGATATGATATGCCAATAGAATATTGAATACACTAGAGATTTAGCGACTTACTTTTGTACCCTTTTGAGAATATCACCCGCATTGATATCTCTCAACTTTGAACATCCACATGTTTGGATCTGCTCATATCCAGCATCCAACATGTGTGGATATCAGATTGTAACATCCGCCCAAAATGATGATCCAACCGATGATACAGGAGACACCAAACCAACCAAAAATACCAAAACTGAAGAAGTTATAGGCAGTTGTGAAGTTCAACCCACAAAATGGCCATAATTTCTATGGGCTTTTTAGCCTGTCATGTTGGGATAGCTCAGGAGCATCAACCCGAGATCAAATGCCAAATTGATCATCACAACATGCATAGGCAATGCCACAAGTGGCTGAAAATAAAGGTCCAGTACGATGCTTGGATTTGCAAAGAGATCACCCCAAAACGTCAAGACTATTGCCAATACGTAGGCACTCCCCATTGTCCCATAAAATTGGGTATCTTGTCCAGTAACTTCAAAATCATGACAATTATGAATAAAATTGAATACCCTCCGGTAAACTAACATAGCTATTGAAAAAGGCCATTTATAGATGATTTTCCCACTAAAAATGTTGATTTTCCATAGTTATGTTAGTTTACCAGATTTTACCAGAGGGTAAATACTTATCCAACCGTGGCTACGTATTTTCGTGTCTGGGTGGATTCTCTCGTTGATCAACCCCTCAACCCACCATGAAACAAACAAATCACCCATAGTGCGGCCGTCTGAGTCACTGGTCACATAAAATGAATCCATGTAACTTCTGCTGTTTACTTCGTTTACTTGGTGAAAATCTGAGTACTTCTTTGAAAGTTGGCTGAATCAATTTTCAGTTCTTCAGTACAACTGGTAAAGTTTGAAAGTTGGCTAAAAATTTGGTAAAAAGTACTTCTCAGTACATTAAAAGTACATTTCTTGTTTCAATTCACAGTTTGGGCTGTAGGTCATCCATCACAATGGCTCTCCCCATCTGTGCCTGGAACTCGCTCCTGGTAGGTTGTGAAGCCGGTGCCACAAAGGCCATGGCCTCTGATTCCATGGGGATTCCATGGGGAATTGAAGGAAACCCATAGGAAATCCATAGGAAATCCATGGACATCCAAGCATTCTGGCAGGATTTCAGGCCTGATTTTCTGAATGGATCAAGGGAATGGCTGAGGGATTGGAGCCTGTATGGCCCAATGAAGTGATGTTAATTGGTGACTTGTAGTATTGAACAAGATTGAACCATCCAAATGTCTGGTCATTTTCAGCCATGGCAGCCAATGTCCGGCAACTCAACAAAACAGCTGTGATAGGCAAGACCCGGTTCCTGTTGACTGCTGTTGATGCATCAACCCAAATAGCGAAGCAAGGGAACTCACAGAAATGGCTTTGGAAAAGGGAATTCTTATAAACACTAATCATTCTTGTTTTTTGTTTTTTTTTACCTTTACCATCCTTTGCCAGATAATATGGCCTGTCCTTTTGTTCATGATCCAATGTTCATGATGGTTTCCTGATTTCTAATGTATTCTTCTCACCTTTCAATACGCCTGGAGTAGTTCTATCCCACGTACCCTCCAATATTCAAACATTGTAAAAAATCATCCACCAATATTCTAGCGTTCTAGGTGGAACTTATATATGTTTCTATCTTTTGGGGTTCTATAGATGATTTGGCTACGGATCAATACCTATACCTCCCATTTTTGGGAGGATGTACAGTACAGTATATCCATTTACCATCATTCACCAGCTACTTTGTTTTTTTCACATTTGTGAACTACAGCGCTACTGGGGTACTGGGTTTTGACCCCTCCCGTTTACCTCTTGAACGTCACCTGATTTTCACAGTCCCTGAGTGCAACTGACCGCGCTGCACAGAGCAGTGAAAAGCAGAACCTGGGCGGCAGAGCGGCCCATGGTCCCCCAGAACCTCTAATTGTAGCAACACCCACGAAAAAATAACTGTAATCTGTCACTATTTCAGCAGGTACGAATGGCTACGATATTTCATAATAGGTTTCTCCAAACCCTCCAAATCCAATGGTTTATCACCATGTTCCCCATTATTCGATGACCATCAATGACGATCCATTTTCAGACACACCCATTTGGTTCGCAACATTTGGCAAGTTCAAGAAAGGAGAATCTACTTTTAACGTCGGTCAAGGGATGATGTTGTGTCAATGTATGTAAGCAAATATCCAAAGTGGGGCAACCAAAATAATTAGAGTTGAGGCTTAGCTAGCCAAACAAAATACCGCAATGAACACTAGAGTACGAGTTAAACTTGTAGTGAGTAGCTCGTGAAAAGGCCAGGGGAATATATATAAGTCCCCGACGCCTTACGACTTTCGTTGAAACCTAAACGGGGAAAACTGGAAAGGCTATATTCAACAGGTATGAACTGTGATGAACATTGAAAAACAATGAGAAGAACTTCTCATCTTCCTAAAGCTTTTCGCCCACATTTGGATCAAAGATAGCCTAATTATGTGCATATGTCATGATCAAAACCTGGTACATAGAGCTCGGTCATTCCTTTTGTATAATTGCTCGTACTGGATATATGATAATCGATGATAATCCCTACGGTATTGATAGGATGACCATTGATGGCCATCCCCGTCCCCATTGGATAATTATATATATATATCAACTTGGTGATTCTCCCAATCATCTCTAGTCTGCACTCCTTCAGGATTGCAAACACCAAGTCCATTATTGTTGGTATATAGTTTCCTGGTATTTGGTGATAATTTTCAACAATATCCTACTTTGTGCTGTTGGTGTTATCCAGATGGACCATAGCTTCAAGCCAAATTCACCACATTTCTCAAATCAACACCACTCCCAACCCCCCATGCAGCCAGCTCAGGGTCCGGACTCGCAGCATTGCGACGGAGTTCCAAAAATGACCAGCAAAGCGCTTGACTTCGCGTCTTGAGCCCCAGTCGACTGTGGAAAATATGTGAGAAAATCAAAGAAAATCCTGTTCGCCCAGGATTCTAAGAAATGCCAAGGATTTCAGGAACAAAACGGAACAAAGATGTAGATGTTATGAAAGTTCTGAAACAAGTCTGGTTTTGCCAACTCAAATCGTGACTTTCCCAATCCAAGTGGAAGGTCATTGACCAGTGGAGATTCACTGATTCTGCTCGCCACGCCGGATCCGTTTCTAGGGGAAAATTGGTAGATCCACAAAGTTACACAATTTCCCCTGAAAGTGGCTATAGCAGTTACCTATGATGATTATAATGGGTTGGAAGAACCCCCTGTTTCATAATGGGAAAACATCAACATACAGCTTCTTGTTTCATTGCCAGATAGGACTATTGGAGAGTAGCCATCCAGGCTATGAAGTTCTCACCCAGGCGTGCAGCTTCCAACATCAGATCCAGCTTCAAACACTGATCCAAACTCAATAAATTGTATACTGTGCTTTCTCTTTGGGTAGCGTTATACACTGCAATTATGGTTTCGCGGATTGGCAAACGTCGAAAAATGTCGAAAACACATCACACAAAAAGAGTTGTGAACTTCGGGCAGCGAATCAACGAACCACCAACAAACAACTTCATCTGGGATCTGGTAGACGACCGAAAGCTGGATCATACAGAGTATCTTGCGGCAAAATGCTTTCTGGGGACCCAGAAGATGTGTTGACCATGGAAAAAAAATACATGGAAAATTAGGAAAATTGACCCAGAAAATTGTGGTTTAAGCAACAAACAACGACATTTGATCAACTGACATAGGCATTGCCCGAGCAAAAGTAACGAACCATGACGCTTTTGACCGGCAAAGATGCCGGGTGTCAAGCTCCTAATGACTGTGGAGCCTGAGGAACAACATGTTTGCTTCACCAACATAGGAGATGACCAGTTCAGAGATACGTAGTGTATGTGGTTTTCATGTTCTTTACAACTCCTATATAAGACTTTGTCTGAAAGTTGGATATCTCCCAGCCTACTTGTTGATCATATTTCTCCGTACGAAAACCGCTGCTTTAGGGTAGAAAAACCTGTGTTACACTTTTGAACAAACTCACCAGCTCAGGGATTCATCCCTTTGGACTCAAGAAAACTCACTGGCCGCACTCATTCCGCAGGGTCCGTTTTGGCCAAAAATTCCCCGCAGGCGTCGGTTTCGGTGGGGGGGCCCCAAGCTCCGGTTTTTGGATCTGGGCGAAGAAACTCACCATCGCGGCAGCAGTCGCAGCATGCCGACCACCTCCAAAGGGAAGTGAAGACGGGCCATTTCCAGAACCGTTGATATGAATACCCTCTGGTAATCAAACGTGGCAATTGAAAATCCTCTATAAATGGAGGTTTTAATGGGAAAATCAACTATAAGTCATCGATATTCCATTGCCATGTTTGATTGCGGGAGTGTAAATGGATACAAATTGGATCGATTGGTACTGGTTGCTTGATGATGCCAATCCCGCTTCATGGGCTACAAGAACTCTCACTTCAACTGCTATAGAGCACAATGAAATCATCAGCTAGCACTTCTGGATCATTGTTGTTTGCAGTTTTAAAAAAGATCGTTGACTTTCTGGGGGAAGTGGTGGTTGGGAAGTGGTGAAAGACTGATAGAGCAGTTTTGCAGGATGTGATCATCGATTCTTCAAAATCCGCCTCATACCCTTTGATTCTTTTTTAACACATGGAAAACCACCATTTTTAACCATTTTTCAATACCCTGACCCTCCGGCTATTTAACACAGCTATGGTTTCATGGTCCATTTGGTTCAATGATTTACCCATGAAAGGTGATGATGTTCCATGGCAGACTGTTACCAGGCTGTCTCCCCATTGTATCCCATTCTATCACCATTAAATCACCATTAAATCCCCATTAAGTCCCATTCTATCCCATTAAATCACCATTATACCCCATGAAATCCCATGAAATCACAATTTTTAATAGGTAAATCGTCTACCAACTGGCCCTCGTTCGAGTGGGGCCCTGGGGCTGGCCTCAGCGCTGGATGAACTGCATGGAGCTGATGGCACCCAAGAAGAAGACGGTTGGCACCTGGGAGTAACAAACGCCCAGCGCGAGTTATTTGGGGCATATATATACAATGTGGGGCCCCCCAGTTATAAGTTGTTTTATAAGCTCCATTAATGATAGATATATCTACCATAAACCATAGTTAAGCTAGTTATAAACTAACTTAGCTATCTAGGGGGCCCCACATTGTATATATATATATATGTTGGGGAAGTGTGAGATGAAATAGCTGGATATGATCAACTTACTCATGGATCCTCATGGCTATATTATATATATATATATATACACACAGTCAATTTCAATGGTCAAAACATATCACTACACTGTCACTATACCATCTGCTATTTCAACTCTCCCAATCTTAAAAATACAAGACAGTAATTACATATTATCTCATATTATCTCATCATTTTTTCACACAGGGGTTGTCAACTATAACAACAAACTAATATTGATGGTACCGGGGTGCAACCGTTCCAGTATTGCAAATGGCACTACCATCCCGTTGCACAATGTTGCACACCCAATCTGAGCACAAGTTCTCATCAAATTCTGAACTGGTAGCTGATGATAGCTGATTTTATCATGGCACAGTTCAGAATATCGCTGATTTGGTAGCTAGCTGATGAAAGTCATCAAATTGAGGCCATGAAATTCATCGTTACCCCCGGTATGGAATGCTATGGATCAAATCCTCACAGGCTTTCCCGGAGAAGCCATCACCGCGGCAATGGACATCGCGAATTTGTCGCTGAAAACCAGCTTCGCAAGCTAGAGTGACCCATACCTGTGGCTATAGTCTCTAGCCAATCTCCAAATACCCTGCAAAGAGCCAAGTGTTAGATGGGCAGTTTATACCAGAATTTGCCTGAAAATTCAGCAAACCTCGCCACGAAAGGGGCCGCAACTCTGGGCAAACCCGACGACCAAAGCGTGGACCGCAAGCCACCGGAAGGTGAAAATAGGATAGGCCACCGGAGTCCTGAAGACATTCAAAAATTATCAAAAATCCACCCTCAAAGAGCCCAAAATCTCCACACACACCTATGGGCTGGAGTTTGGCACCGCTAAAAGAATCGAATTGAACAGCTGTGTTGGCATCCTCAAACCATTGCCTAATGTTGTAATGGTGAATTGGAATAAAATCATCCAGTTCGTAACATATCAATACGCACAAAAACATGGTAGAAACACAAACAAAAAGGCAACTACAATCGAACTCGACAGGTTTGGGGAACCGAATCAAGTAAAGACATTAGAAATCAACCGTGAATTTGTCATCCCAACTGTTGTCCGAAAAGGACATACAAAGGTGAAAGTGAAACAAACAAAAAAGTTGGGTCAGCTCATGAGGTGTTTTCCAGGCAGGATCCGCGGTTCCAACCCCTTTGCAGAATGACTGCAGCAGAATCAGGTCCCCAATGACAATACAAGACCTATATACAATCATAGATATTCCATGGAAAGAATATTTACGAGCTATGCAACACAGCTACGAAAAATCGCCACTCTTAAAAGGTAAATCATCATAAGTCATCTGTCAATGGGCCATTTTCCAGTTCCCTATGTTAAACAACCAGAGGGTACCCCAAAATCAGCCAGCCACGGTGCTCTAACTATTCCATCAGCACTATGGAACTGACAGGAATTGAAGCAGAAAGTCTCAACGATTGCTCATGATCAAAATTGTAGACGAGCTGTTCGAGAATGACAGCAGCTACCAATCATTTGCGCCCACCCAAGTAATTCC
Organism: Symbiodinium sp. clade C Y103; assembly: GCA_003297045.1. Lineage (NCBI taxonomy): Eukaryota > Dinophyceae > Suessiales > Symbiodiniaceae > Cladocopium > Cladocopium sp. clade C. Next base: position 237,538 of record BGPT01000194.1, read on the forward strand.
TGCACCTTGCAATTGTTATTTATACCTCCAGGCTGAAATATACCTCCAGGCTGAAAAAATGCTCATTAAATCCACAAAAGGTTGATGACTTCTCCATGTTGGCTGGTCAAATCATCATCTTTGCGCTACTCATATAAACATCCAGTCTTGTTGATTAAAAATCTTGTTGCCTAAAGCTGTATTTTACTACAAACCTCCACATGTTCAAGCACCTTTTGGGCCTGTCTCAAAATTGGGAACCCCCAACATCCAACGGTTGATCGTCACAGTTTGTTCCTGTTTAAGTGCGAAGCCATGCCATTCTGGTCAGATATACCCCTTTTCACTGAAATATCACATTGTTAGCGACGCTATATCCCGTTACATACCCACAAAATGGTCGGTGGCCAATCCACGTGTTTGTTGTAATATTCCTGTATATTATATAGTTATATATATATATATATGATGGCTATATATACATCCCATGAAATCAAGAAAAAACAATGTGATTGCCATTTGTATCTCGCGTACTGCTAGTACCTTTGTTACTTGGGATGAAAGATTTCAGAAGGGTAGAGATATACCCCATTGATTCCACAAAAAACACAAAGAAACAGATTGGGATACTACGGTTTATATGTTCGGATGACCATGATCATGCCAATTTTGACATGTTACACATCTCCAATCCCATTTGGTATATTCCATTGACTCTAGAAAGAACCACCCAAAAAAGCAATAATATGCATGTATATATATATATATACAGAGCCCATTACAGTTCATTACAGTACTTCCCATATATGTATATTATTGTATATTTACAAACCCCCAAAAAGATAGAAAAGTAGAATCCTACTAAATTAGTGATAAACTGAACCTGTTCTTGATCTTTTTGGGGATTACTCTTTCTATATACTTATATAATATATCCCGCATCCCATATACTTGGAGGATCATCCCACGCAATGTAACTCGCTAAGAAGCCTGGCTACTAATTAGGTCCCTACTGACTTATCCAATTTTTAAGTGGCTGAATGCAACCCATTTACTTACGACTTACGATCCATGGGATGATCCTCCAAATATGTTTCAAAGTCCTCGAGTTACGTATGTTGTTTTATTAATCCCGTGAAGTATACGTGTACTTACATATGTATATCTATACACATATATATATATATATGTAAATATATATATATATATACGTATCCCCCATACACCCCTCAAGTTATAGTTAACCAAGTTATAGCTATAATTAGTCATAATGATACATATATTAAATTCATCAAGTTATATCTCCCATAAACGCAAGTTAACCAAGTGAGCCATTGAAAATACCCTTGTCCACTCTTATTATACTGGTTGTTTAGTAGATATTCCTTTTATAACCACCCATTATGGGTTAATTCATAATCCTCACTGAGCCAGTTAGTCCCAATTTTAACCCATCAAAAGAGGTGTTTTTGATGGCTCCACCAATCAACTATGATCCATACAAATCATGTAACTATGCCATTGGAGTAAGTATGTTGTTCAATGGGTACCCTTTGGTTGTTTAACGGAACTATGGAAAATGACTATTTTAAATAAGTAAATCGCCATAAATCATCTGTAAATTTGTCATTTTCCAGTTCGCTATGTTAACCAACCAGGGGGTAAATCCCATGAAATCCTATGACATTTCATTAAATCACCATTAAATGACTCTTACAAATCCCATTAAATCACTATTAAAAACCATCATAAATCATCCATCCTTCACTTCACACAACAAGTCTCCGGCCCAGACAAAGTCCTGGCCACAGCGGCGGGAGGCGATTGCTCAGCCTTCAAGGACACCCGGCCCTGCGGAACCAGAGATTTCGACGGCTGCGGCTCGAGTGCGGCCCAGGGGGCTAAGAAAACCATAGGAGCCACGGGAACATAGTGATGAAACCATTACTAAGGAAATTGGGATTTTGCTGATTTGTTCAATGAAGAAGGTGGGATAATGATGAAAATAAGGAGACTTCATGGGATTTCACTGATTTCAAGTGTAGATTGATGACTGAATTGATGATAAGCTGGTTTACAACTAGGCGATTCGGATTTATGGTGGAGATATCAAGAACCTTGTACTGGCCATGGGATTTTAAACCGACTTGTACAGTAACTAGGGAGGCCCTTCCCAAATCTTGTTAAATTGTGAGATCTCACGATTGGTAAAAGAATACATTTATTGATGTATATGAGGTTGAATTATGTGCCTACTCCTTACTATCATTCATTCGCATACATTCTATGTGTGTTGTGTGTGTGTGCGCATGTGTGAGACTTTCCTTGCCCCAGAACTACCTGGATCATGTTTTGTTTTCACGTTGAATGCCACTGAGATTTTGCGTCCTATTTGTGTTTGTTTTTTCCTACCTATTCATCCAATTGTTGATTCTTTTGCGGTATCCATGAATGGAAGCTCCGATTACGAGAATTCAACTTCATTTTTTCCAGGGAGCATGTTACAATATATAATGAATTCATTGACGCTGTCGCAAGGGACAATCACCATCGCCCGGAATCTATCTTTCAGATGGTGTTCCTGTAGGACAAGAAGATGGTTTTGTTTCGGAAGAGAATTGTCCATCCTCAGCTGGATTCCTCAAACCAGTCATCCAGGAAGTTGAGGTCTCCAATCCTGATGAAACCCTGGGAATCCTGTTGGATTTTCCCTACAGATTCTCACCCAAGTGAACGCCTATTTCAAAAGGGCTTCTGAGGTACCGGGGAAAAACTCTGAGTTCATTGCCTTCAATTATACAGAACTTACATGTGTATATACTACATAAATATAGTATATATATATGTAGTATGTGATGTGTATATATATATATGTACATGTATACAATTATATATAGAGAGAGAGAGATGGAGAGATGCACATTTCACAATCATACCATACAATTGACAAACCGCTGCACAAATTTGTCATTTAGTGCAAGAACCGGCCATGCAACACGGTGCGCATCTAAATGTTGTTTTTTCTCACGCTGCAATTTTCCCAAGTATTTTGCGTTTGTGTGGCCAGCACCATCCGTTGTCCTCCCAGTAAACACGAAAAACAAACAACCCAGCCGTGCGGTACTCAAGCTTTGTCAATCAAAATACCAGGAGAATTCAAGGGCTGCCAGGTTGTATTGAGCAGTTTCCAAAAAGGCTGTGGGTTGGTACTGGTGGATTAACGTCAAGATTCCCCAGGTATGAAAGTTTTCATGAGGGATTTTGGCCACTGCTCCATGGAAATCAACAGCGAGAGAGAATGTCTGAGCCATCCATAATCGAACAGTGAAGCTTCTGCCGTTTTCTTTGTGCAACTCTCACTGCGGTCGGACTGGGCCGCAATGTTGATGAATACCAGAAAGCTCAAAATGTTTTCTTGGTGAAAGTCCTGCTTGTTTTGGAAGCCCGAATTTAGAAAATGGTTGGACCTACGCTGTACAAAATATGTATATAAATGTGTTATTATATAATTATTTACATACATTTAATACATTCATACATTCATAAATTCATACATATATATATATATATATATCATATACATACAAACACACATTACATAGCAGCGACACAGCGAATTGTAGTTATCTATAATATACATGTGTGACCGTTCACAACCCTTGCACGGTGCTGTCGAAAACGTGTTTGACAATTTTGGGTCTGCAGTCCTGACTTCAGTCCTTTCTTTCAAACAAAAGAGCTTTAGATGCTGTCCAAGAATTTGGAACTTGCAAGTCCCACCAATCATCCACCAAAATGACCAAAATGGTCCACTTTGAATAGGAGACAGAAGATTGGTGAAGGCAACAAAGACTTGGATTGGTCCATGTTGATGGATAAAGTTTCCAGAGAAAATTGTAATATGTAATAAGGGCTCACATCAAAACAAATGTGATTTGTTCAGCATTTTCCATCCATTTTTAAGCACACCCACTACATGGATCAACCACACACGATTCAGAAGAGATCAAGAGAGGCCAGTCCGATCTCGCGGCCTGAAACTTTGACCCAACTGGCAACAGGTCCGTCTGATCAGTGGGGCCTCTGCCTATGGCATAGGAACATGACCAAACACATATAGATATTACATAATATTACATAGATTTATACATCGGCAATAAACAAATAACAAGGATGCAATGGTATGCAACCTCTGGAAGGGTTTGAGTCATGGAGCACATCTATTGGCAATCTATTGGTCTGGCTCCAGATTAACTGTGAAATTGGATGGTTGAGGGCAAACTATTCAGGGTGCTGGTGCCCAATTTTCTGTCGCCAGTTGATGAGAGGATCCCTTCCCCGAGTCAGGCGTCGTTCACCACCGGAAGCTGGAGCTCACTTAGGTCATTTTGGTTCTCCCAAAAGTAAAATATCATTGGATTTTCCCATGAAATATAGGGGGTTCCTGTAAATTTTTCCCATTTACCAATCGATTGATAATATTGACAAAGTGCGCAACACAATCAGTGGAAACTCCAAACTTTGAGCATTGGACTCATTGGATGTCCCAAGATCGCTTCACGAAATTTGAAACATGTGAGCAGGGTTGAAAACCCGAAATGTCGCCCCTTTATGGCGATTTGTCAAGAAGATTTCCCCTCATGGACTGTGATAATCCACAATATACATCGATATATTGGGTAGTACGACCCCCTCCACAACCGAAACAAAGTGCAAACATACATAACCATGCAGTATGCATACATAAATCAAAAGGGGTTTTGCACACTGCTCATCTACTGCCGGGAGTTGATTGAAGCCTATGACTAGATGGGCAAGGCTGGTATCCCATGATGGATGGCTCGTCTCCTAAGCCTAGCCCTCACCTTGCTGGTACATACTGGTACTAGTCTTGGTTTGGAAGTAGAGTGCCCATGGGTGCACCTATTTATCTCCTGGTCGACTCGTTCCAGCTGGGAAGAAGTTATGGTTTTTACTACGCGAATGCACTGGTGGCCAGATTGCCGCGGGGCGGGTCATGACGGTTGCACCATGTTGCACCTCCCCTGGTTGGCGGTTGCAGTTCCAGGTTCACCTTCTGTTGTCGGAAAAGAACTGAGGGTGGAATTCTCATAGTAGCATAAACCAACAGGGGGTTTTAGGGTACTGTTGAAGTGGTCAATACCCACGGACCCCATCTTAACCTCGAAAAGATCACGGCCACACGTCAAATGATGCACATTCGTTGGTTTTTCTGTGCGTGAAGATTCTTCAAAAATTCAAATATCAGCAAGCATGGGAGAAATATGATTGAAAAAAACTGGAAACTTGGATGTAGGTGTGTCGGAAACTGAAAATTGCGTATACCCATAAAATGTCCATTTCTTTGGGATAAGGATAAGACACCCCAGGGTCTCCCAATTTTCAAACAAACCCATGGTGAGCAATCCAACCATATGTTTTTTTTCTTCATCGGATTGGGAAACGTATGTTCTCTGCTTCGCCTAGGATGCACATGCAGATCTTGGCAAGGTCACCCTGATAAATTCAATCTCTTCAGCGAACAGACCGCTTTTTACATATCAAATTCTGGGTCAACAAAAAACAGTGAGGTCAACCATGGTAAACCGAATCATCAACCATCCCCAAGTATTGAGCGGTTGAAATTGGCTAAAGCATTCTAAAGCCACAACACAGAAATAGACGGGCAAACCTCTGCTCTACCCTGCGGCCCTGCAATGAAAACTTCACCAGTCGGTTTACTCAACATGTTGATGCTTAAAGCCCCATATTTGGTTAGTTCACCCGCCATGCGTGCTTGAAAGTCCAACCAAGGTCCCCCATTGGTTCATACAGTATATTCATGATGATTCATGCTTGCTGATTAAAACCACTGAAAGCCCAATATCTCTTGGTTAGATCAATATGTTTGCATATTTGTTGCTACTTACATACTTTTTTTTGCTGAAGCTGCCCAATTTGGCGAAAGACCCCGTGGTCTTACGATGTCGTGACCATGGACCCGCCCACTCTCGCTTCGCCAGCCACTCTCGAAGTCACTTCGGCAGTAGGCCGTAGGCCGATCGGCGCCCCCCGGTGATGCCCACAAAAGGATATGGAAAGTTACAGCAACGGAAGGATTTTCATCATCCAGAAATATGATGAAATATTTGATTCGTGAATATTCATGAATAATCCTCAGTAGATCGTCCCATTCTGTATTCTGGCGTGTTAGGTAGTGTTTACATTATACGATCTTGTACCATGGATTCTCTTAGATAGCCTGCAAAGAAGTTGATTTCATTTGATTTGAAACTGCTCAGTCTGTCTTCCTTGTGTTTGTGTTTTGGAATTACTTGTATTTTTCAGTATTTTTTTGTATATGTATTGCAAAAGAAATCCATTCATTAACCTACCAACCATAGCAACCATGCCTGTTGTCAGAGTGAGCAAGGCAACTGGAGACCCAACTGGAAATGTCTCCCGGAAAGGTGATGTTTCATACCCATGAAGAAGACTGAAAGTGCTTTAGATAATCTATCTCACCTCAAAAAAAGGTATGTATGATTGCTAATCCTTTGCGCGTACTCAGGCGTACTCTCTTTGGAGTCTCTTGGTAGAAAAAAAAACATACCCAATTGATAAGGTCGGCAAGTAGGGGGATACCATGGATCCTGTTTGGGGCGGATACCCCGTGAAAATCGCAGCGATCCTGACGACATGGAATCCAGACATGATTCCATATGACATGATCATGTCCAATACATACAGTAAGTATCAGCAAGTCATCTGAACCAAAAACAATTTGTGGAGTTTCCCCGGTCAGTTTCACGGCAATGAACTAGTAGTCAGGTAGAAGCCAATGGATGCGGGTATCCTCATCAAGCCAGGATGAATGTTGGCCCTCACTATATCCATGACTACGGCTTTCCCAAACAAAAAGTTGGATTCATCACTGGAGACCCCACAGATCCCCATAGTACTATGTAAGTCTATATAACATCTTGGTCATCTTGGCCTTTGGACCAGTTTTTCCGACAGAGCTCCGGTTCAATAGACATGCTAATCCCAATTGACTTATAGACGTCCATGGCGTACCACGGCATAGCTGAGCTACCAATGATGAATCATCCCACTGTGAATCCCAGCAAGGTCATCACATTGATGGTCCCTACAATGTTCGCCACCATTTGTTCATTGCAATTTTTCTGGGTTCTATTGGTCAATCAGAAATCAGAAAATGTTTTCTGGTGAATATCACCCTAATGATCCTAAATCATTCGAAATCTCCCTAGCTAATTATCCACCATCTATGGTGCAGTCTTTGTTCACCTGGGATACCCTTGTCGTTTGGACCGATCTTTCCGCACTGGCCGTTGCGGCCGCCTGTGACTGCCTGTGTGGAGCTTCCTTCGAATGTTCCCTTCAAGTCTAAGGTCAGTTCAAACAAGTCCCATATTGACGAATTGAAAAACTTCGGAAAAATATTATTAAATGAAAAAAACTCGGTAAGAACTTTAGCTGAAAGTATCATGAAATCAGTTGGTTCATCCAATTATTGAACGGTCCCTAGTTGTACGAAATGGGCCCCGCTGCTCTAATGAAGTGGGCCCCTTGGCTTAAACAATTGTGGGGCACAGTCACGTGTGGCGACTGTAAAGGGATCGACATGGAATTAGCTTTCGCTCTTTGTCCCATCTATTGGAGAAAGTGCAAGTTAAAAAATGGGTTTGAATACCAGCAACTTGTGGGTATACCAGATACAATCTCTCCGAATTCCCTGTTTCCTCAGACTCTCAGTGTTTGCATCCACTGGGTCACACGGCCAGAAATTCTCTGGCGAGGCAAATCTGATTAAAAAGTTAAGTACACCAACAGCGTCGCTGAGACATAGAACTTGGTGAGTCAGAAAACCTGAATGTGTCGGGTCATTCCTGGGGCACTAAACTTGACACCTGGCAAAAATCGTGAGACCCAAAGCGGATTCGATGAATTCCCATTGTAACCTATCTGTTTGTCTCAAAATGTATGATACCCAGATTTACCGCTGAGTTGGATGATGATAAACCAACCATGGGGCGGAATAGGGTATCCCCCCTTTTGAGACAACCCCACGTTGACCAACTAGGGTACCATCAAATTTTGCGTGTGGAGACCGTTCAGGCTTGAATGTTCGCAACGGTCAACAGTCAAAATGATGGGGGCACCTGAGATGTTGGCAATTTATTAAGGCATGATTCTCCCAGATACTGTCATCATGTTGGGTGAGGTCGCCCTTGGGTTTGCTTCGCACGACGTCTGCACAGATTCATGGGTAAAATATATGAACTCTGGTAGAGAAATCTACGGAATGCTACGTTTCACCATCTTTCACCAACGATTCAACTGGGGTTACTGATACCTTCGAGGCTTCAAGACATGATCATTGTGAATCATGCATGGGCTTGGTCCCCTTGCCGTCCGGGTTCTCCCCTTTTTCTTCGTTGGCTATCCATGACTATAAGGTACAATGTCGAGTCAGGATCAATAAAACTCCAGTACACATGTAAAGTCATGTCCCACAGATTTTAGGGCAAGACTGGAGTCAATTAGGTGCCCCCCAATAGGCCAATAGTGTAGTATGGTGTATCGACACAGTACATGTCTGCGTGTGTGTGTGTGTGTGTCCCTGAATCACCACCAGTTCCTAGCCATCAGCGGGCTCACTCTTGGCTCTATGAAGGTGACACCCTGAGATGACGCGGGAACCAATGGAACCCCTAAGATTTGGTCAGCCATGGGCTTCCGTGCTAAGGCGTTGTTTGGCATATAAGTGGATGTAAGAAGTTGGCACCTTCTTAATCCTGTAGTACGTTGAACATATAATTACACGTAACAAATCGGAACAATGGTGATGTTCTGTTGCCATGCCTGCCATGCTTGACGAAGAGAAGGTACGAATAAGGTCACAGAATTGTTGTTTCTCTGGCACTAGACATATCCATGTTGGAGGGACCAATCACTGTGACGATTTGTGGAACCCCTCATCGCCAGTGGCGCGGCGCCCTGTTGCAATTGATGTTGCCATGATTCACTGTACAGTAAAGCCAACTTCACATCATGGATCTACATTTCTGCCAGGGATTGAAGGGAATTTAAAGAACAGAAATGGTGGAAAACAACAAGAATGATGGTGAACAAAAATATGTGAAACAAAATCACTCAATTCAATTGTGCTTTTAATGACTATTTTCCCCATCTCACCCACTGGAACAAACTCTGATATATCAAAATACATCGTAATTCACAAACCTGATCCTCAGAATATCAAATTAGCTTTAATGGTTACCAAAAATTATCTTCAGCATCATCTTTGGTGGGGTCGGCGAGGCGGTCCTGAGGAATATATTCCATGCAACTGATTTCGTTGTAGCTGCATATTATGTTCTCATGTCTTGCTTTTTTTGGGGGCCCGAACATGAATAGATCCAATGCGTTCCATATCTACGAAACACGATTTCTTGAATCTGTAATATAAAACAATACTTTCCATATGTATGAAACAATACTTTCCATATGTAATCCCATCCAACATGTTTTACAATAGTATTTGGGGATGGGATTGTTGTGAAACTGCTCATCCAGCCAGTTGACCCAGAGAATAGTCGATCTCGCCATCAGTTTCCATAGAAAAACATGGTTGCTACTAGAAGTTCTGCGCTTTCCCGGTCTACCATAGGATGTCTTAGGCCCTTTGACCCATACCTATTAACATGGCACTAGCTGTAAAGGTAGTCAATGATGACCAAGTTGTCCTCAAAAATCCTGTTGGAACGTCGATGTGTTCATCAATTGTGCTCCAGTTACTACAAAATGGTCCCCCAAACATTCCCAAAGGATAGGTATATAAGTTCGTTGATGTTCATCCACCTAGCTGTAGCTGTATCCACCAGAAACTGAGTTGACCTAGTTATCGACCAAGTTACTCATACAGTAGTTGGGGGCCCATGACTTTGTATATGGCCACCAGGGGTGATTTCCTCAAGCCAGCGGCAGCGGGGATGATTAGCAACTGGGGGGCCGGAACCTCACTGGAATCCATTGAATATCAATGAAATAGACTCGATGAAATGACCATATGAAGCCATATGAAGCAAAATCAACAATCATCAACCGATCATAAACCCATGTGAAATCCAGCTCCAAGCCATCCATCCGAATTGGGATCAACCCCGTGCACTTCCAGCATCTGTGCGAATTCGGCACATCCAGCATCTGTGTGGCTGTATCTGTGCCCCAGCTTCGAATAGAGCTGGGCGGAACGCTCATGCCATATCAAACGGCCTAGGAAAGGCGGTTCCTTTCCCTGACTCGGCAAAAAGTTGTAAAAAGTTCACGTCACTGGGGACACCACTGGTATCCTAACACAACAAAGCCACTCTTGCACGCGTCAAGAGTGTGGTTTTGCACGGTGGGCAAAGGACATGGTCCAAAGAATGCTGTTCTTTTCACAGGTCGAGCGGTGTGAGCCACATAGTCATGAACATCAAAGTCAGGGTTTCAATATTTGGTTCCAAACTCGGGCCAAAAAGCAAAAAATGTGCAAAAATAAAGTAGCTAGTTATTCCATCAATCATATTATATGTGGTCTTGTTTGCTAGTAAGTACACTAATATGTGTACACAATCACATACAATCTACTATTGTATGTACCATGGTCTCGCTTCCGGTCATATATCCCAGAATGGGAATCCAAAAACAATGGGCAACTGCATCCAGTTTCTGGATCGATGAACATCCCCCAACATGGGGTAGTGACAAATGTTGACCTAGTCCATCTTTTGGCCTACACATTCATATATGAATAAAATATACACTATGTAAATCTATGTAACCAAGTACAACCATGTATAAGCCATGTTCCAAACCACTTTCCAAACATTGGTAATTGCAATGTAATTGCAAAGCCCTCACCACAATAGGTTCATGGATTGAGCTTGTAGGTGCCCCTAGACATCCCCAGCTTGTTACTGCGACTTGGAGGATTGCTGGTAGTGTGTGCCCCTCTGTAAATGTAGGGCTGGGAATCTCAGTAATTTACATTTACTAGATGTAGGATTCCAAGTTGCAAATACGATTTCTGTTTCCCTTCATCCAACCCTGGGGAGTCAGCAACGGGGGCCCCGATCTGCAACGGATGTGCATCCCATGTCCAAAGGATTCACTGATATGGGTAACTAATAACCAACCTACAATAGACTACAATTGCTGAATGCACATCCCTGTGCACCACCTGTAGTGGCAGTTCTGTGTGGAATTTTTGTTTGGAACTTTTGGAATTGATCAAAGAACGTTGGCAAAAAGTAGTACTGCCCATCCTCGGTCAATACCAACTATTCTCCTGAAATCTAACCGTACAAAGGACATGTGCATTTGTTCAGAATCGTTTCACCTATTAAAAAAAATGATTTGGAATAGTACCAGTACAACTTGGAAAACGGACAATTCCCTCCTATGTTTTATCAAAGGGTTTACCCGCATTATTCCCAAGTAGTTGCAGTGATAGGCTTGACCAATTTTCTGGGTCAATGGGCCGCTTATTGCAAGTTATGGGCCATGTTTCTGTAATCCCATCTAGATACCAAACTTTAGGCCTGTTCTGTTCGGTATGACCCTATTTTGGGGCTCTGATACCGCCGAAGGCAACGCCAATAGGATGCCTTGAGCCATGGTCAACCGAGAGCGGAGGTCGTTGCAGCTGAATTTGGGTATGTTCCAAAAACATCCAGTTATAGTTGGACTCTCTCACAAACCGTTAAACAAATGCTGATTTTTTGGGTTGCTACCCTCAATCCAAAACATCGTTAGTGATGACGTCAGCTGAGCTTCATGTTCAACCCCAACCCAGGATCCAGCAGTGAGGTAATCCGAATAATCCCATGGTCAAATCCGGTGAGGGTCAAATCTCCATGTTTGCAGGTGCAATCCCAAATTTTTGCTGGTTGACCTATCTTGTAGGGTGCCCAAAACTTGGGACATACCCAGCGATATTCGCAGTTTGCAGCACCGAGCCTCCTGGTGCCTCTGATTTTGCGCTGGAATCTCTCCAGGCCGCGACTTTGAAGGGCCAAGACAAGCAGATTGAGTGTGCGATTGAAACAGGCTTTTCTGGCTGGTCATTTTGTTATAGGTCGCTATTTTGATGCTGGGTATATTGATTGTATTGGGTGTAATGATCATGATTATAACATATTATAAATATATATAGTTGTATAAGAATATGAGCAATTACTGATGTATCCAAAGTTGGAAAAAGGGCCCACAGACATTTTCAATCTTTGGATGGGGCAAATGATAGTAGGTCGTGCTGAGGGAAACCACTTTTGAGCTAAACCCAAAACCAATCATCACCGGCGCAATTTGGGTATTTTGTGTCGCATCCAACATGACAATAGAAACTACCCCATTTGTGGATGATGGACTTATTCAAAGGAGGATTTTCCAACGTCTCCTTTTTCTTTCCTAGAGGATCTTCGGACCTCAGCAAGATCAATGACTGGGATTCCCAATTCTAAGAGAGTGGAAGCATCACCTGGGATGCCCATCAATAGCTGTGTGCAACGATGGGCGTTGGGGCACCAAAATAAAGGCCCTTTTAAATATGTTTAAATGGGAAATGATCTTGTCACTAGATTGGTTAAAGGGAAAATCTATACGAAACCATGGTTTTCCCCATCAAATATAGGGGTTTCATGTGATGTTTCCCTTCAACCAATCCAATGATCTTGAGATTTAATGACCCTATTTTTAGACAAACCCAAATCAACCTTGGACCAACAATTCACGCTGTTTTACGTGGTAAGACCCGAAATTGCTACCGGAGGCTGGCAGATGAAACCAACAAAAACTCTAACATAGATCAATAATGATCAATATAGGCTATAGGAACAGATATGTGTCGAAATTGAAAAAACAAGAGCATGGGATGCTTGGCAATGCTTGGTATCATATACAAATGACCCAAATCTCGAGGGGCTTGAATTTTGATTCGTAAGCATACAGTATGGAACAAACATAAACCAACAAATAAAAATGGCTTTCAACCATATTTCAACATATTTCAACCATATTTCACTGTTATCGGAAGATCAATCCTGGGTACTGGGTCCACATCATCCACTCCTCTGCTGTTCCCTCCTTCTCCTCCTACGATCTTCATACTTCACGCGGCGTTTTGAGGCCATCGCCTTGCTTTTACTGCAGAAATGGCAGAACCTGCGAGTTGCAGAGATGTCGACATGGAAAGTCCCTTCAGATTCAATGATTTATCCAAAAAGATGGTAAACAAAATGGGGATGAACTGTGATAATTGTAGTTGGGCAGCCCTTTTTTTGACCTTGGATGTTTTTGTTGGACCCTGTCCACTTTTTCTTACCTTGGCCTAGTATTGTTTAACCCTGCACCTTTTTTCTCTCACCTTGTCCACTTGCCAAGGTTAAAAAAGGTGGTTGTGCCAAGGTTGACCAAAAGGGTTGCACAGGGAATTGATTGCTTGGGGAAATCTTTACGGTCAAAATTCCGTTCGGGGATATTTTTTCTGCCTTATCTTGGGGCTAGGATTCTGTAGTAGACATCTTGAAGGGCTGCATTTTCAAGAGTTTGCGCTGCTATTTGCAGTTCGTGCTACACATCCTGGCCACTTGGGTTTATTTAGGGTTGGCTTATGGTTTCCGTATTGTTGGTTTGGATTTTTTTGGGGATCTTTTTTGGTTTGTTTAGGGTTGGTTTAAAATTTCTTTAGGGTCGTATTTGTGTTTATTTTGGGTTGTTTCAGAGTTTCTTTTGGGATGGTTTCTAGTTTTTTTGGGGTTTACTTAGGGTTCGGTCAAAATTTCTGCAGGCTTAGGATCTATTTAGGGTTAGTTGATTGTTTCTGTAGGTTTGATTTCGGGTTTTACTTCGGAATTGTTTAAAGTCTATTTGGGGGTTGGTGTAGAGTTCATTTGGAGTTGGTTCAAAATCTACTTAGGGTTGGTTTGATGCCTATTCAGATTTGGGTTAGAATTTATTCGGGCGTGAGGTTTATTTAGGGCTGGTGTAGTGTTATTTATTTCAGATTGATTTTGAGTTGGTTTCAGGGTTATTTTGATTTGGTTCATATAGTATTCTTTAAGGTTTGTTTAAGGTTTATTTCAGATTGGTTTGAGGTTCATTTAGGGTTGGTTACTTTTTTCAAGCTCGGTATGTGGTTTCTTTAGGGTTGGTGTAGTGCTTGTTTAGGGTTGATTTAAAGTTTATTTAGGAATGGTTGTGGGTTTGTTCAAAGGTGGTTTGGTGGTTATTTAGGTTTGGTTTGGTGATTGTTCGGGGTTGGTTTAGTGACTGTTTAGGGTTGGCTCAGTGATTATTTGAGATTGGATCTAATTTTCTTAGGTTGAAGAGTTATGTAGGGGGTGGTTACAATTGGTTTATGGCTTAGTTAGGGTTAGTTTAAGGCAGGTTTATTAAGGGTTGACTCGGTCTGATGATTGACTATTTTAAATGTATTTTTTGTCATTTTAGTGCAGTAAATTCATGTTGTTAAAGAAAAGCGCAGAAGCAGAAAGCGTAGAAGCAAAAAAGGGAAAAGCAAAAAAACAAGAAAAAACAAGAGAAACGATGGGAAAAGCAAAAAACAAAGAAGCGGAGAAGCGGGGGAGTGGAAAAGGGGAAAAAAAGCGAAGAAGCAGAAAAGAGAAGAAGCAGGAGAAGAAGCACAAGCAAAAAACAAATCAAGAGAACGGAATTCCCCAAATAGATGCCTTTCCGTATGGAGTGTGAAGTGTGAAATGTAGAGTGGGAAGCCGCGTTAAGTCTAGAGTGCAGACTGTGGAGTGTAGGGTGTCGATTGTAAAGTATTGAGTGCACACATGTGGATGGTACAGTGCTCTGCGTGTGTGAGTGTGTGTGTGTGTGTAGACTGTGGAATGTGTGGCGGTTGGAGTGCGACATGTGGAGTGCGAAGTGAACGTGTGGAGCGTCGCGTTTGCAGTCTAGAGTCTGGAGTGTGGAGCCTGGAGAATGTGGAGCCTCAGTGTTCTGTGAACTGTACATTGTACAGGGTGGTGTGTTGCCGAACGTGTAGACAGTCAGTGTAGACAATTGAGAAAGTGTAGGAAAACGTCGAAAAGGCTAAGAAGTGCAGCAAGTGTAGAGCGTCAAGCGTTGTATGGGGAGACTGGAGAGTCAAGAGCGAAGACTGTCGCTTGCGTAATTGTGAAGTGTCGAATGTGGAACGTGCAGTGTGAGGTGTGGAGCGTAGCAGGTGTGGAGGGTGGTGTGTTTGAGTGTGGAGCGTGGAGCTTTGAGTCTAATGTCGGGTGTGGCGGTTTGCATTTGGAGTAGAGGGGTGGAGACAGGGTGCGAATTGATGTTGATGGCAAAGCGTGAAGTGTCGAATGAAGCGTGGAGTACGTAAAGTGAGGAGTGTCGAGTTTGCAGGCTCGGACGTGAAATGTGCGTCGAGTGCGGAACGTAATGTAGAGTTTGCAGTAGTATCGCGTGCATGGCAAACACTGGAAAAAAGAACATGGCTACTAGGGGAAAAAGAAAGTCTGCCTTCCTTCCTTCCTTCCTTCCTTCCTTCCTTCCTTCCTTCCTTCCTTCCTTCCTTCCTTCCTTCCTCCTTACTTCGTTCCTTCCTTCCAGGCCACCGAAACCCAAAAACGGACATGTAAAAACCAAAAAGAAAAACGAACTTAGCGAAGGGTGGAGGAAAATGCGCAGGCACAATGAGCTGAAATCCCTGAGGTGGGCCTGTTGGGCAAATGCAAAGCAAGGTTTCAAAAAATGGTGCAGGGTTTTTAAGAGTTTAAATCACGGGATTTTAATGGATTTGACATAAAATCTGATTTCCATGGTTAATAGAGGTCAATGAAACGTGTGGATTTGAACTTTTGATTGGATTTGAACGAAGGTTCATGGTTTGAATTGGTGAAAACTTCCTCATCTATTGTTCTTTACAACCCAAAATTGGACGATAACAACCATCAAAATACTATGAAGTACAGAGATAAAACATCTACGTCGATACTCTGTTACGCATCCCCCCAATCCCATCCCGCGTAGAACATACACCCCAAGACAATGCCGTGGATGCAATCGTTGAGTACTGGATGTGATGAATTGGGGGTTCATTTGAAGGAGAATTCAGGACCCTAAACCCTTGACGGACTCGGCCGGAGCTGGTTTTGACCCTGTCCTGGGCCCCTGGCAGTTTCTAAGGATTCCTCATATCTCATACTGGTCCAATGGACTCCCAATGGTCCATCCGATCATTGAAATCCCGAATTTCCGAGGACATGAGCAGTTTCCAAACGCGCTGAGGGTTGTGAAAATCCTAATTGAACCGGGGAATAGCACCCCCTATACCATCAACCTACGCGGGTTTGGTATGGCTTTGGCAATTGCTTACTTAGGCGATTCGCTGGATAATTTGGACTCAACCGAAAAAAAAGATGAAGCGACGAGAACGGGATGTGAATCAAGGATCTTCAAGCGACTGACAAGATCATTGGCCTCGCGACAGATGTATAGTACTATTCTATTATTATCATCTATTATCTACTATTATCTACTATTATTCTCAACTACTTCAAACTGCCCAAGTTCTCCCACCAGTTCCTGGGGAAAAAACACCAACGAAACGAGGGTCACAAGCATCCCATGTAGTGTCGCAGCCAGGTGGCGTACAGTCGTCTCCAAGAATGCATCCTATTCCTTGGTCACAGCCACCCATCTCTTCCTATCCAAAGTCATTTGGGTTTAAGCACCAAAAGTTGAGAGACAACGGGCATTCTATCATTTTTGGGAGCAGTTCAAACCGATGATACACGAACATCTTCCAATATTTCGCTGATGAAGAAGCTAAGCCCAATATCTTCCAATATCCAAATGGATGAACCCAGAAGCACCAAGTATTTTGGTATGAACGGCGCCGGCTAGGTGAAACGACACACACCCCAGCCTTCTCATACCAAAACACATGATGTTTCTGGGTGCATCACTTCATCTCTCATGTGGCGGGTCATCCATCCTGGAACCGACCAATCTGAAGGTCTCAAACACTCAGGCGGTTTTGACACTTTTGTCCCCCACCTGCTGGTGAAATTCCATGCTGTCAGGAGTAAATTACTCATAGACATGCTGCTGGGAGGTTACCACAAACCAGGTCAGATGGGATGGGTAAGAAAAAACTCCTTCTGCAGCCGAGGTACCTCTGGTGTGAAAGAAGTGGCACGGTCTACATACACCCGCCTGCGGCTTTGCAGTGCTTTGTGAAGCCCGAAATTTCCTGAGGTCGGTTCCCCTATCTGGCCCTATGGGGGATGGGCCCAATTTCATGGCAATTGAACGAAGGAAATTGCTGATAAACAATTCGACTTTAGTTTTGCCGCCTTTATGGACAGAGCCATGGTACATTTTCAAAGATAAGATCTGAAACATAGTGGATTTTCATGTGTTTCCTGATCCGATAAGTCTGGTGATCAGAGGGTTTAAAAAAATAAAGGTTCCCAATCATAGATACATTCTCGTCAGGTCCGATAACAATCCGACTTTTGTGGTGAGGGATTGCCAACATGTCTTCATTGGTTTGGTTGAAAACATGTTTTTTTCGTGCACTTCCCAGTCATCCCAAGAAACACCATGCCTCATGAGCTTCGAACATGGAGAGATTGTGGGTGGAGGTTTGTCCATCTGAAGCTTCTGCATCACCTGAAGGCGCTGAAAACGTGAAGGATAAGCCCTGGAATTCCCGTGAAATCCCATGAAATTATCATTTATTGTGGTTTATGCGCCATTCGTGTGGACTAGTCCATCATTCTTTTGTACTGGATCCAAGTGCAGGCCTAACTTTCTGCTTTGGATGAGCGTTTTGCATCGGGTGCTCCATGTCTGCTGAAAAATGTGTGTTGGTGACCTCGCCCAGTTTTCCTATCCTTCGGATGAAACATGTCTTTCTCCCAAATCATTCCAAGCATTCCCTAAAAAACTACTACCTCCGGAAAATCAACGACAAAATGTCTATTCTTTCGTGAAGAAATCCAGCGTCAATCCGAAAATCTGTTGCCCCCCACAGTCATACCCCGCCCGCCTCTAAGCCCTGGGATGCAAAAGTCGCTACTGGAGCCACTGTCTGCATCGTGGATGCCGCAGCCGGACGGGACGCCAGTGCTACCCATCGTGGATGCCACTGCCGTACTGTCGAGGCTGAACACCGTGGATGTACCTCGCCAGGAAGAGGAACCCGAAGCATTGGAAAATGGATGAATATTGGTGATTGAAGCAACAACAATTACTGGAAAATGTGGATTTCACAACACGACATGTGGTTTAATTTCAACTCATGATTGTTTACGAACATACCGTAGAGCTAAGTTCTGCTAAGTTGGTTTATTTCACTGGGTTTATTGAAATCTATTCAAACTTACTTCTCCGGTGCAGCACCTTGACCCAGGTGTGAAAAACCAACACGACTGGCTGGGAAATTCCGGAACTCGATGGGGATTTAAATGGGGAAATCATGGCATGCCATGTTTGACTACGAAAGGGTAATCAATGTCATTTCACCACATGAAAAGAAATGTGTCAAAACCCTCAAAAACTAACATGCATATATTTGGGTTGACGACCTATCTTACCAGCTCTTCTCACCTGGCTACCACTTTGTTGACCCATACCAGTACCCATATTTAATAAGATTTAATCATTTTTGGGAGCAAAGTGGTTTGATTACAGGAACGATTGCAGTTGAATAATTTGGATTAATTTAGTGTTTACCATGAAAATGGGAATGTTCCTTGCACCCAGGCGGGATTATTGGCAACATTTGTTTCCCCTGACATTAATCATGGGTGTTTATGGCATGTTTTCTAAAGTTTAAGATGTGAATGGTTTCGATTGGTTAGGGATTCCTCCTCCATGAGTTCTTACCAACAAAGACAAAAACACCGATTACAATCCTGGGTCTGAAATTTTGATCCATACCGGTGTGATCAGCCCAGATTTGCAGATGGGTTGACAATCATGGGAGCATCAGATTAGGGGGATGAAAATCCACGTATATACAAGCAAGTATGATGATACGAAACCATGGCATCAGGGTTTTGAATGGTTTTGAGCCATGCCCATGGTTCGTGAGCATCTTCAGAAGCCAGTTAGGGTATACCCCTAGGCCCTAGTTCTGCACAGGATATGAACCAAAGACTATATACTATCTTATCATGCAAATCATGCAGTGGGTAATACATACTTGGGTTATTTTGTATTACTACTACACACCTTTTTACTACGCATGTCTTTTTCACCAAATCAGTGGCTAGCAATACTTCCGTACTAATCAATTACGTCCATAACAGCTGGCTTATCATTGCTTAAAAATAGATATCCCCATAGCATCCCACAATTGTAGTTTATAACACCAACTTCGTAATGTTAACCACCCCATCCCAGGTCTCAAATATGTGTAAATCCGATACTAAACCATAGTTTCTGGGGGGTGTTGAATATGAATGGGGGAAGGGATTCAAAATCATTTATCTTAAATCGCACTTTACTACCATGATATGTCCTTTACATGATAATTTAAATCCCATCAATATCCCACATTAGCCATGTTAGTTTGGCCCAAAAAAACAGAACTGTAGTTTAATACATTTGGTAATCTGGGGTATGCTAACCCCTGGGGTTTGGCCAAAACTCTGGTTAAAATACCATGTATATTAACCCCCAAAAAGATAGAAAACTTGGAAACCTGGAAATTGAATGAAATTGAGGGGGAACATATCATCTATACCATCTTGGAAACACGTGTCTATCTTTTTTTCGGGGCTGCTATAGTTTAGGATTGTTTACATATAGTATATCCCAACTGCTGGGGCAACCGAACCAGGTGGACCCGCCTGAACTGGGGCCATCTGAACGTTTAAACTCCCGGTGAGAAGAGGACCTTGCAACCAAGCAGTGAGAGAACAAGAAAAAACACCAGGGTTGCCATGAAACATGCTTTTTTTCATCAACAAAAATATGGTGATAAATGGTGATTTGAGTAACAAAAAAACACAACGTGTATATAACCAATAAAAAATGGTGATTTCACCAGAAAATCGGATTTGACCAAGAACAAATGGACTCCACTGACAAGAATTATGATTGAACCAGCAAACATGGGGAATAAATCAGCAAAAATAGGTAGCCAGGCTTCCGGCCCGGCATCCTTTGCCCAGATTGATGGGAAGTGGCTTCGTTATAATTTATAGCTAGTGTGGACAACAACAGAATAAGCACCTACCATTGGGGGATGGTTGGAATCCAACCCATTTACGGTAATTTTAGGGACGGTTTATTATGGGTTTACCACATGATTTAATATGTTTTAGGAACTGCGTTGGACAAATGGCTAATTACAACTGGCTGGGTCAAAATATCTCAATATATCATCCCACTTCTAGGTGTTTATGGTGATTGATATCCTGATCACAGGGGATAACCATTAATCTAAATTGGATACCATAAAACTCATGAAATCTTGTAGGTATTCCCACGCTTATAATCCCAATATGTAATTGTAATGATACCTACAAGGTGGCGCCCCCCACTTATAAGTTGGTTTATAAATGCATAAAACTAGTTCGGTACATCTACCATACATCCAATCGTTCGCCTAGTCTACTAGTGAAATACACCATCGCTTTTTCGGCTTGGCAGCACCAGCCTCGAAATACTGGGACTGTTTCCCTATTTTTCTGCCAAGCCACTGATCTGACTCTGTTGGCACTTGCGACGACAGCGCTTCATCTTGCAGCCCGTCACCGGAGGCGGAGCTGTTGATCGGGGAACCCACCGAAATGGCGACTAAGGTTCCCCCGGGATCCTCCAGGAAGATGACATGGGCCATGCTTCCAAAAAGGCTGGGGTTGGGCGGCAATGTCTCTGAGATCTTGAATGAGTTTCATCGACTTGGTGCTGTTCACCTGTTTTTGTTCTTATGAATGGATTGATGATTCATGGAGAAGTGAATCTGGATGACTGGATGTGTTTGAATTATGTTGAAACTTGAGAAATGCTGATGACGATACAACTGGCCGCCCAAGCCCACCCGAGTATACACCACGGGCAATCAGCTCAAAACTCGGAAACTGAAGCAATGGCCAAGTGAACTCATAGTTTGAGCATACAAAAACGTCCAGACTCAAACAATGTTGTCCAGGACAGTTCAAGATATTCCAACAACATGTTTGTATCATCTTGTCACGTATCCATCATTCGGGGATACTGCATTTTCAAGGAATCTGCAGCGTTCCAAGTTGCTGTCACGTTGAAACTGGTCTCTCGTGCTGAGCCGGAAGGAATGCGTCCAACTCCGTTTTGGGAGTTCAATTGCCATGCAAATTGAGAGTGCTTTGGGGGTTACCATAGTCTTGCGGGTTACCATAGTATAGCCCCGAGTGCTTTGTCGTTAATCCCTTGCCAATCCTGGATGATGCAACCGGTAGTTTCAACCCCGCTGAATGGCCAAAGCAAGAATCGCTGATTTGTTTAAGGATCCTCCAAGCACTGCTGCCATGCAGTATTAAAACTGGTGGGCAGGGGTGTCTAGCTGTCCTTGCTATAGATTCAAGTTCTGTGTTTGTTTTCTTGAAAACCCTGGTATTTTGGGTTGTAATAGTTCCCAATAACCAATCATATCTTCACCTTTTGTTGGTTCGTTGATGGTTAGAATATAGGTACAATATCCCTTGTTCAACAAAT
The DNA here is from genome assembly GCA_003297045.1 of Symbiodinium sp. clade C Y103. NCBI lineage: Eukaryota > Dinophyceae > Suessiales > Symbiodiniaceae > Cladocopium > Cladocopium sp. clade C. Next base: position 259,264 of record BGPT01000194.1, read on the forward strand.
CACAGTTGAACGGCTCAATCTCCATGTTTTCATGATGAAGTCCCTATTTTCACCACAAAAAAACCTATTGAATCCAATTAAATCGCATTGAACCATCATCAAATCTCGCGAAATGCTCTCATAAAGTCACATTAAATCCCATAAACATCACCAGTACCCTCTGGTAAATTAACATAGACCCTGGAAGTCGTCGGGATTGGAAGAGTAGTTTCCTCTAAAAATAGCTATTCTCACGGTCGAACTGTTAATTTACCAGAGGGTAAATCACCACTACCCTCTGGTAAACGAACAGTTTGCTATTGAAAATGGCCATAGAAATCGTGGATTTTCCCATGAAAAATGGTGATTTTCCATAGTTATGTAAACGTTTACCAGAGGGTATATCCCCATTGAACCATCCCAAAATGTCCCAGGCATCAGGCCACGTCGCCTGGCGGCTCACGGCACCCATGGCCGCAGCGGCGTAGCCCACGCTGGCGCCGAGGGCCAGGCAGAACCTGGTACCGTTTGTCCGTCAACACCCATGGTTGCGGTTATACATGTAGGTACACATATGTTTGTATATATATATATATATATATGTAACATTATGTGTATACGTATATTATATATATATGGATGTATGTACACACGTATATATTATACATCTACATACAGATAGATGTATATAATATATAGGTACTTTTTATATGATGCATTGCTTGCATGCATGCAATGCGTGGGAGGGATGGATGGGTGGATGGATGGGTGGATGGATGGATGGATGGATGGGTGGATGGTCTCTATGTCTCTATGTCTCTACGTCTCTACGTCTCTATGTCTCTATCTGTCTATCTGTCTATCTATGTATCTGTCTATCTATTTATATATATATATATGTCTCTATCTATCTATCGATCCATCCATCCATGTATCTATGTATCTATGTATCTATATCCCATAAATGAAGGCTCTACCAGCATGATGTGATTTACCAGCAAAAATGGAGCTTTGGAGTTCTATAATCATCCCACATTGCACCATATGATCAGCTGTCATGTCCTGATTTTTTGGGCAAATCGCATGAAATCAGAAAAAACATCATTCCATACATCAATTTAGATCAGCTGTCTCTGGTGATTTAGGGGGATGACTCCCGGAATCTGTCGGCCATCATTTTTGAGGGTTGCTCGGTCAAGCGAGGTCGCTTAGTAATTCACCCAGACAATTGTAGGACCAAAACCAGTGCACTATGGAAACATCCACAAAATAAACCAACTACAAGGTGGTGCCCCCCACTTCTATGTTTTTTTAATCAACCAATCTGACTATGGTTCAATACGTCTACCACAACTCCACCGGTTCACCTAGTGAAATAAACCAATTAGCTAAGTAGAGGGCACCACTCTGTAGTACAGACACGATTTCGGGATATTGTTCATGGTTATCTAGATCGCCAATTCTCGGGATGTTTAATCTGGACAACTCCAGAACCGGCCATTTATCAGAGATGCCCGGATTGAACTTGTCGAATCTGTCGGAAATTGTCTAGACCATGTTTAGATGTCCTTGGCTTGTAGCTTTTGTTGATTTGAAGAGACCGAAGAAGTGAAGAGGACACCGGGTTTCCAAGGCCACAGATTCACGGAGTCGTTGGGGCCCAAATCGATGGGCCAGAAATGTTTGAGACCACCAACCAGTTTTAATCCCTTCCCCACAATGTGAAATGGATTAAGATGGTCAACGAAACCCCAGCGGAATGGTATGGGATTCTATTGGATTCAATTGGGGGGATTCATGCGGGTCCAATGATTTTGGACCCATGTATTCCGGAACACCATCCCCTCATGGACTCATTCCTTTGGGACAAGCGTAGGGTATATTGACCCATCCCCATATCCCCGAACCTTGACAATGGTTGAATTTCACCCCGATTTTTCTAGGTGAAACTCTTAAACCGAAACCCTAGCTCGGACCCAGTTTTGTTTTTGTTAACCATGAATTTTGCTGATAAAACCATGAAATTTGCTGGTTCAAAGGTTCAACCATCATTTCTGTGGAAACCCATCGGGAGAGACCTGGGATTCCCTACCCAGTAGACTGAGTCGGCTCCTAACTCCGTCGGGAAAACACCGGGTTTTGTCATGGATAAAAGCAACCATATCATATTGCGGGTCATCGATGGCTATGTAAGGTGTTCTTATATTGGTGCGCTTATTCATGGCTATCAATGGATTGATTTTGTTGGCATCGTTTGTTGAGAGTTGAAACACCATGTGTTTTAAAACATATATTTAACCATCAAATATCAAGGTGTTTTGACCAATTTGGTGATCTCAACAACCCCGTGGCGATTTTTTGTTTTCAATGAATGGATTGATTCAAGGGAAAATCGGAAAGCGGATGACCTTTCCGTTTGGTAGGTGAGTGCTCCAGAATTTGGATGGCAGTAGCATGAACATCACACACGATGTGACATGATTTGGCGATCCAGCCACATAAAACAGGGTAGGTGCTTAGCTATGGACCCACAAGAGGCTGTGCATCTTGTGATTTTGAGCCGTGAAAACATGTATCAGGCTGTATCTTCTACTTTATCCCAGGAGGCCGAAAGGCCGGGTTGAAGCGCCGGCAACATGTTTTCATGGGCTCAAAATCACAATATGCCCAGCCTCTTGTGGGTCCAAGTTTGTTGAAACCAAACAGAACTGGGGCGCCAATTTGTCCATAATATGAGTCTGGTCAAAGTTGGGCATCCCCGTGTCAGATAGCAGGACGACTTGACTATAGCTATACTTTCATACGGGTTGTCACCCCATTAGCAACAGACAGTGCAGGTTAAAAACGGCCCTACCCAAAACGTGAGATCCTAGTGGTCCTAGGAAAGTCCACCATGCTTTGGACAATCTTCCCATGAAACCAGCTGTGGAAAAAACACCTATGAAGGTTAGTGAAATGTCCATGGTCAGAGGATCAAGTCCCATTTGGATAGCTTAGATCTTCTAATTTTTACTGCCTAGTGATCCTTACACCTCCATTTTTTCTGGGTGAAGTCCGATTTGTTTTGCCACTTCACCTCCATGAGACCGGACCTCGGCTGCGCCTCCCATCACTGGCGCGGCCTTCAATGCCTGGGGAAAAAAAAAACATCGAAGCCCACTGCTTTGCTTCCACGGAAATCATCATACAGAAATCCATAGAGAAATCCATTCATCCCATTTTGGGTGCAAATAAAAGGGACTTTCCTCCCTGAAACTAGGTAGATTCATCACCACCGATTTCTCGTAACCAACCAACAATGGATAACGGTTCTATGTTGTATGGCTCAAATGACCATGTCCAAGACAACAATCTTCCAAACTCGGCCAGCTTCTCTGTTCCATCTGTTTTTTTTTTGGTCACAAATGTACACCAAATGCTGTTCGACACATCCAAAGTTACATGCGTGGGTGTCAAAGTCTCCGTGTCTGCTTGGTCACCCACTGTCCAGATTCGTCATGATGTTGGTCGCCCACTTTCCGCGGTGTTTCACTGCTACACATCTACGTGTCTTTGTCCAAACATTTTGTCTATGCCCCATGTCGAAAACACCCAGATGTTTCAGGTGCTCACTGGGTCGAAGTTTGATGGCAAGCCTCTCCCATTTTGGGTCAACTGGCAGAAGGTGTCTGATAGTTAGCTGCTTAGATTCCATTACTTACTGGTGCTAAACGTAGGGAATGGGGGTTGCTGACCTAACCATTAATAATCATCCCAGCAACCCCCATTCCCTGCTAAGTGTAAGTAGATTCCATCAGGATCTGCCATATTCTGCTTCTTTCACCATGGGTTTTATCGGGAAAGCCTACCGGGCCATCTGGGAATCCCAACTCATCCCATGGCTTCTCATGCTCTCAACATTGGGGTAGATGAGGTAAACATAGGTAAACCATGGGAAACCCATATCAAATATTATCGAATCCTCTGTCTATCTACCTCCCTCCCGACTGTATCTATCACAATTCATCAATGATAAAAGATCCTAAACATTCCTAAACCCATGGCCCATGGCCACCGTCCCTGGAAGATTCCCCAGTTTCCGCACCTCATGCGGCCGGGTGCTGACTGGAGGCACAAATGCCATGGCCTCGGGGGCCGGATGGCGCCACTGCGTTGGATGTTGGGATGTTTTCAGTGGTGATTTGTAAACAACTGGAATGATAATAATACAGTATACACAATAAATATATAGTAATAATAACAGTAATAATAATAACAACAATGATAATTAATTCTTATTGAAAATAACAATAATAATAGTAATAATAAAAAGAATAAGAATAATACTATTAATTAATGATAATAAATGCTCAAAACTAGATGTGCAATGGCGATTTTGTCTCAGCAAAATTGCGAGAATCACTTGTGATTCCACGAATATGGGCTGTGGTGACTAGAAGCTGGAAATTCAAGGGTGGACGCATCTAGATTGCAACCAGTCAGGATCAGACCAGCTGATCTGGGTTCCACATTTTACCATGGAGATACCATGAAGTGAAGTATAAGCTCCGTGTGGGGCTTCTTCTTTTTCAACCCCAAGTGATGGCGTGTAGTTTGGAAAAAAAGAGCCATAGAAAGATTGGAGGATGCCCTATTTTCAGACAAAGCCATGTAAAACGGGCTGTGAATTGACCGAAAAACAAAATAATCAAAGTCAATCAGGGCATTGGATTGAACTTTGGAACCACAAAGGCCACGATTGTCCAAGGTACCCTAAAGAATCCGTTTGGTTTTAAATCTCAATCTTCCCACCAACATTGCCATAGGGGCAGTCCTCTCCCATTTCTGGAGGCTGCTTGAGATAGTTCAAGTGATCCTTTACGAAGGGAAATTGATGATTGAAACCTTCAACACATCAACAATGGGCATGGGTGGGTCAATACTTGGCCAAATAAGTAAGTTGTTAACTGCAATAGCTACTTTCAACGGGGGTCCACTCCGTCGGGTCATGAGGGATGTGCTTCGCTGTTTCCTCCATCTATGGCTCCAAATGCACCTCTTCGCCAACCATGTGCCGACCCAGTTTCTCCAAACTCAATCATCATGGAGACAATCATCATTTCTGGTTTATTGTAAATTCCCCGGGTTTGGTGGTGAATGTCTCCCTTCTTGGTTAAATCACCATTTTGTATGACGAAATCGAAATCAGCCAGCAGCGGTCGCTGAGGGTGACCCCACAGTCACAGCCGAAGCCAAGAAGAAAAGCACCTCGGTCCGATTTTGGGAGGCTTGCCATTGGAACATCCTGAGACCTGACACCGAAAAAAAATGAAACTGCTATATGAATCTCAAGGTGTGAGTTCTCAGGATGTTCCCATGATGAGTAAATCTACAATTTTCAAAGACAACAAACATCTACAAGGTCTGCAATTAGTTCAAGAACAAAAAACATGAAAAAAATATGAGTGAATCAACATGTTGGTTGTCTTTGAACTAGCAACAATAAGGATTCCACCAACAATGACTATAGATACAGAGACAATAATCAGAATGCAACCATCGAACACTGCTATCTGAGCAACAAAACAAGGGTGATTTGACCAAAAATTGACCAAAGAGAATAGTTGTTTCAAAAATGACATGTGTTTATGAATATGCAGCAATGGTGCTGCAGAAACAGGGTTCTGCTTGCAATAGTAGTATTCTACAATTAATTTAAATAGCACAAACAAGGCATAGATCAGTATGTAAGAACGAAATGATGGTTGCGGCTTGCACAACAAGAACAAGGATATATAGATGGATAGAGCATGATATTGAGCCAACGATGGGCTGCATGAGAGTCCGTCAGGCCGCTGGGGTACCATTGGTGAAACACTCATGCAAGTCGGCAGCCAACAGAAACAGGGGACGACACTGAACAAGAGTGGTGATACAGCTGTAACCACAAGAAATATACAATAATATACCCATACTGAATCCTTTCAGAGGGTCTTGTGGCCTCTCAAGAAGCAAATTAAGAGAAAGTAAGAGAAAAAGATGCAAAAGAAGAAGAGGAGCAAAATTGTCTGAACCATTCAATCTCATAATGATTATGCTTCTCTCATCATGTTTATGCTTATGGATGGTTATTGTATTCTTTTAAACAGCCTGCACATATCTGTGCAGAACAATTCTGTACAGTACATGCCTAGGTCTAGGGATATCATGTACAAACACTATAATATGTACTAGTATACAATATACGATGCAGTATATTTCAGAAGTACCAAGT
>BGPT01000194.1:270495-410772 GCA_003297045.1 Symbiodinium sp. clade C Y103
TCCATGATATCACTCCCTTTTGCTTCAAACGTACAGGGTTCTCTCGGTTTCAACAATCTTAATTCCTTGTAGGCATATGTTTATCCCATTAGGATAAGCTTTTAACCAGCTGCAAAATACATGCCTTTTGATACATGTTGCTTTGTCCCCAACCATTCACCCACCTGTCGGAGCACGGTGCTCACCGCAGCCACGGCATAGCCCACACTGGCGCCGGCAAAGAGAGGGGACCACCTGAGCACGTTTCAGATGGCTACTACTGAGATGTGCGGGACTCTCAGTTCGTAAAGCATTAACAAAACCATGTACAATCCATAAAACTGGGGCATTGTATATACCATATAAATATAATACAGAATAGGTGGGTTTTACCGGGGTGATGAATGTTTGCTAAGTGGGATGCACCCCTTAAGTATGGAATCAACATGAGGGAACCAGTCGATGTTTATCGGATAAATCATCAAAAGTGAATGGAACAGCAGAGACTTGAAAAACCAAATAAATCAGCAATGAAAGGACAAAATAATGGGACAAGAGATGGGCTAAAATGGGATGGGCAATTGCTGTAATGGAATCAATGCTAAATGATGGAAATTGACATGAAATGTTGTGGGATAAATAATGGAACATAGAACTAACCATGGTATAAGTAATGAAGGGATCATTGTTCAATTATTATGTTCTATGTTCATCTATGTTCCATTACAAAACAATTATCATGGGATCCGGGATATGAAATCATAGAACTACAGTAACAATATATAATAAGATGAAGGTTCAATGCATCCGGTGACAAAAAAAAACCTTCTTTCCGAGCTGCTGATCAGAGTTTTTAAGGAGACAAGGCTGCAGATTCCAACTGGGTTCCGCACGAGCCAGCCTGGAGGCATAGAAGTAGGAGAACATGTCAATATGCACCCGAAGGGTATCTGAAATGCACACTGGTGTATAGATCCCAAAATACATACAGTACATGGAAGTACAGTAAACCTCGACTTAGAAAACATAAGCCCGTGTGTGTGTGTACATTAAATTCATATCAGCATGTGGGAACGCATGCCGAATCTTTCTGGCAAACATTGAACTTCTTATGAATTGCCTGAATTGCCCTTAACTTACATACAACCTGGTCGCATCACTTCAAAAGTGCCTACCGACAAAGCCAACGCGACCTAAACGGAAAGATACAAACCAAGACCAAACATGCCAAGCCACCCAAACCCCCCGCACAGTTCCGCATGGGTACCCAAACATGAGATGATTTGCAACAACCAATCCCTAGATCTCCCAGGTGTTGCAGCTTGGACATGCTTGGACCTCCACTGTTCCTCTTATACTTACCTCCCAGTTTCTGGTAGAAAGAGATCCTCTTTTCTGCACCATGAGTCATGTTTGAATGGCTAGTGAAAATGTCCGAGCCTCTGCAGTTTCGGCACAGAAATCCCAATGTTCTATTTTGGAAAGGTTTTTGGCAAGAAAGAACCTCTGTTTGACCACAAATCCACCATACCCTCCAGTAATCAAACATGGCTGGCTGGAAAATCCTACATCTAGTTCGACGATTTGTCCCTGCTATAAACCTCCATTAAATTTCCATTTAGTTTGGGGATTTCCCAGCCATGCTTGGTTGTCAGCCACAAACCCAATAGCTCAGCCTAGTGAAAAAACTAAAACAATTTAGCCATCAATAGCCATCATAAATCGCACTACACAAATCACACATATATCCCATCTAATGGTTGTTATATTGGTAGTCATTACCATTTCAAATACCATATTGGTGATTAATTATTACCATTATGTGTATTTATATTCATAATCCCATCAAATCCCCTTAAATCAAGATAAATCCCATTAAATCACATCAGCTAAATCCCATTCAATCCCATCAAATCATGATAAATCCCATTCAATCCCATCAACTCCCATCAACTCGCATTTTGGTTCTGGTCAAACCCAATTTTCTTCTGGTGAAAGCCCCAGAACGGCCCGCTGCACCGAACCTCCTCCGGCATCTCAGCGGCACCAGGCACCGACACGGCCGCCTATACACAGCAATTATATAGATATATCAATGCCTTTACAATATGATTATGTATGTCCAATGTATATACATAGTATACTTATATTCATGTAAACTATGTCTGATTAGACAAAACATCATGACACACGGTAAATGATGGTTAAATATTGGTGGGACTATATGAAACGCATGATCATTTAGACGGAAAAATGAAAATCACATATGTTTCCAACAGGTGAAAACCTTGGGAACCTTTGTTTTCACCTGCAAAAGGATGTCCCTCCCCTCAAATATGATAAATATGACATCATGGATCATGTAGGTTAGTATATAACAACCCCCCAGTTTACGAATGTGCAGGGGAACCCCCTAATTGACCGACGGAGTTCATCAGTCGAGTGTAGATATCATATGATATTACTAATCCATCCTCATATTAGATGGTTCATATCAGATTGGCCTGGCCCCCATCAACAAATACAGCCCCAACATGCTGATAAATCGTGTTTTTCTATGTTTTGTGAGCGAAAGGACTGTGAACCTACCTTTTCTGAAGTAAATGGAGGCACGTTGTTTGCAAATTTAGTTTGCAATCACAGCGGGAAATTCGAGAATCATCCAAACCATCATCACTTGGTAAATGGAATTTCGTTGGAAATTTCGGCTCAGAGCGTTTCTCCAGGGTGGTGGGCTTTATGCTAATCCCAGTCTGGTTGGTTGGGGTTCCCACATGGGATTGGTCCACCCCCATTACATCACCATGCGTATAACGGGTAATTGTGGGAAGTTTTAATGGATGACTTGATGGATTGTACTGGGCTTACTGATAATGTGATGGTCATAATGATAAGTCGTAATATAACCCCATACTGTACGCATGAAGCACCAGGGATGCGGGGTTGGCAGCCTGGTACTTGGTGCTGGTCTGCACAGGGGGCACAAACGCCACAACCTCGACGGTTCCAATGGATGGGCTCTGAGGCAGGCCCAATTCTTCTGACTCCGCAGCCTACTTGGTGGCTTATCCCAGGTAGCAAGCGGGCCACAAGCCTAGATATAGCTGGACAAATTCTACTTACCCTATATATATATATACTTATAGCTGGGGTTATAACCCACCTTCCGAAATGGGATGAGTCAGTAAGTAGCTCCTCTGTCGTTTGGAAACGTCGATGACATGTGCCATGGCTAAAACACCTGCATGAGATATGGGTATCCAACCACCATAGTTTGCATGTACTGCATTGGCAGCTTGATCTGAATAGATTATTGGAATTCACCAACCTTGAAGGAATAAGGCCGCTTTGGAATAGTGTAGTTACTCCAATGCAATTTTAATCATTTCAGTGATGTCGCGACGTGAGGTCGTGACATAATTTATCCAGACTGATGGCTACTGTAATGTGTAAATATGTATATATAATTATATTTATATCATATATATATATATATTCATGTATATTCATGTGTATATATTCATGTATGATTCTATATTTCTAATGTATAATGATTGAATATGTATGTACACAGACTGCACCCCCAGTGTAGTACCATTAGATACCTGCTATGTACATGCCAATCCCGCTAGCCCTTCACCATTAATTCCACCAAGGCGTCTGACCATCCCAGTGCGTTCAGCCACCACCGTGGCTAGTGATGTTTCTGTACCCTGTTCTCCCCGCCATTCTATGATGGGATAAAGGATAGTGTACCATTCATCATTAAAATTCAATATATAATATATATATATATATATTCTGTACCATTCATGATAACAGCTCGTTTTTCTATTTTTTGTGTTGGTGAAGTTCCGGTGAACATGCCGGCTCTTTCGAGACTCGAAATATAAACAAATACTCCCATCCCCATTTCTGCGTGTCCGCTTGAGACACCGCACGCTGCTGCAAAGAGCCAAGAAGGACAGGATCTCAGAGGTGGCCGTGTTTTTCTTGAAAGTCCAGAAATTTGATGATTTCTGTAAATAGGGGATCCCCAAGTCACCATAGGTTTCATAAATCATGGTCTAATAATTAGTCTAATGACTCAGATCATGCAAGGGGGTACCCCGATTTTCCAACAAATCTCCATTTGGATGATAAAATGGAAAGCTCTCGGGACACCAAATTCAGTTGTCTTGGAACTTGGTTGGAACGAAATCCCACGGTTGATTTTAAAAGAGTGGGTATCCCCGTTTTCAGAAACCCTGGTGCCCTGGCAAAGACCAAACGGCATATCCAAGGTCTGTAGATTCCATGGTTACAAAGTATGGGATTGGGATGTTGCTTTGTGAAGAACCATGGGAATCATCCCATGGATATAGGAATGGTGGGACGACCCATGGCGACACCAGCAGGATCGGCCGGATCTGAAGATCAGGTGGCCAGGTTGGGTGCACCAGGACCGGTACCAGAAATTCCAGAAACAATGCCTTTCCTGAAAATGGATCAAAATAGATCAAAATGGATCAAAATGGACTAAATGTTGATGTTCATCTACAAAATTGCGGGAGATCATGGGATATATTTAACTACATGAACTAAATCATCCCCATCCATCATGGAAAATAACACTCCCTGAAAATCGCTGGCAACAGCTGAGAACCAGACCCTCAAAGACATGATGCAGTCACGGGAATCGCAGCGGTCGCGGAGGTTTCTGAGGCGCTTCTAAGGCGAACTTTAAAAGGCTGCGGAAAAGATGTCACCTGAACGAATGGACCAGTCGACTGGACATAGATCTCATCTTGAGATTAAAGATGATTAAAGATCATTCCTGAAAATATCACTACCTTCAAATCTTATACAACTCATTTGAACGCTTTTGTTGCATCATCACATAATGATATGATATGTGATGTTATGCGCCTATATCATGTTATTACATTGTATGTTCTCATCCTAACCCAAACAAATGGATGTATCAGCAACACACACTCCTTCACAAAGCTGAAAGTTTGTCAGTGTTTTCAGGATGATTTGCCTTAAGAATCATTGAGGGCAGTTCAAATATATGGGCATGGCCCAAACTGGGGGCACCAATCATAGATGTCATTTTCTGGTGATTGGTTGACTAAAGGGGCGAACACCCCTCTACGACATTCTAGAACCAATGCCACTAGGTAATGGATGGTAGATTATACAAATGGTATGCCAGACCGCCCCTTATGCTTTTCCCAAAAAGACATGGTCCGTACCAATCAGCCCACAAATTTGATTAGTTCGCGACCTCAACCATCGATTTTTCGGGATTGATGAATTCCACCTGTACTCATAATTTCCCCATACTAAGCACCATTTGCAGGCTACCCAGAATCATGGCTGAAAATTGCACTGCAAGTGAGACAAAGAACTGATTAAAACAAATATTATCCACAAAAAAAGGAAAACCATTCCATTCCGCGCTAGAAAGTCCCTCAGAAATGTACTGTAAATGTTTGACCTCTTGAAGAAGGTTGACTGAACTGTCTTCTGCGGTTTCTCTACCTGAAACAACAATGGTTCAGGGTAATATGACCCTAGAAAGTGATTATCCTATCATAGACACTAATTGTCCATTTAGTTTATTACAAGTATGTTTAAAACGCGCTCTCTCACTGATGATTTGAATGACCATAACTCCATGCAAAATAGCCATGCTCATTTGATTTGTTTAGTCCATTTCGAAATCCCAGCTCCAGTCGATTCTTTGGGTTTCCCACCCATCTGCTGCACCTTTTTGCGAAAAAAGAAAACACGAGTTCGGATGTCCCCGGACTTAGCGCTGGATGAACTGCATGGAGCTAATCGCGCCCAGGAAAAAGACCGTGGGGACCTGGGCTTCGAAAGAAATGTGGTAAGCCATCTATGATATAGTTATTATAAAAGTTTTTATTTATGATAATAATTTACCATTTATTATGATCTTTTGTACAATCCATTTATGATAATAAACCATCTCCAAAATTATCATCAATGGCTTGTATAAACCATCCCCCAATGGGAGGTTTATTATTGTGTACCACACTAGGGAACATATCCTGATTCAATGATTGGGAATACCCATGAACTCATAAATCATCCCTCTTCAAGCAACACCGAGTGAGGCCCATTTCAGAGACTAAAGTGGGTGATAACATGAGAACTATACGTATCTGGGGTCATGTCTAAAATCATGTGGCAAAGCGTTTTTTGGTAAAGCATATCCCACCTACCCAATTTGACTATGTTGATCCATTTGGATAGTTTCGAAATGGGATGTTTGAACCAGTTGCATTAGTGGCTTCTTAGCCACTTACAATTTCTGGGCTTCCCTGTCCCCTGTCCTCCCCAAAATGAACCGACTTGCTCCCAACAAGTCAACAATTCCCCTAATGCCTTTACCCAAAATAGGTCGAAGCAACCCCTCAAAAATGGGGCAATGGGGACACCACCAGCACAAGGCCAGCAGCTAGAAACAAACAGACACCCCCAGAAACAATGGGGTCATATTCAAATGTCTGCACCAATCTGGGAAAAGTATGGCTATGAGTCGAAATGTGTGGCACCGCAAAAAGGTTTGATATTGAAAGTGACCAACTGTTCCTTCTCGGTTAGATCTTCAGTTATGAGCCGTGCCATGCCGACATTTTCCCAAGTCAGACAAGGTGAGTACATGCTGTCATGACAGAAGGTTTCCGTTTTTTCGGCAAAATCATTCACAAAAACCGTAAGCCAGGGGCCCAGGGGAATTATTTATTTAGATGGAATCAACTGGGCTTGGCAGGGCCATACGCTTTTGATGAACATTCAGAAATTATTTTCCAGGTCCACAATTTTGCATGTCTGGGCACGAAACATCACGAAACCATCTTCACTTCTTATGAAACAAGTTCATTTCAGGCAAATTGCCACCTTGATTTGGATTAACCGGATGTATATGGCCACAGTCAAAGGGGTGATGGATCCCAGCTTATGGCATATGGGGGAAATTAGCATGGTTATACCCTTGTATCATGTTGTATCCATTATTAAGCCCAACTGCACCCCCAAGTTGCTTATGCCAACCCAGTGAGTGTTCAAGCATCCAGCCTAATTTTGGGTGGCTCCCCAAACTTTTCACGCACCCAGATGGGTGTGTCTCAAACTGGAGGATGGAGTCCCAATGTGCAAAAATCTAAATTAATTACGGCCATGCTCACTTCCAAAAATCTACTGGAGATCCAAGTGTCGAAACAACCCAAGATGGCTAGATTCGATCCAAGTTGTATTGTTGTCTTACATATATATAGGCATGAACCACTGCCCGAAGTCTTCTAAGCAGATTCCTCCCTACCGACTGGGAGGTCGAACCACCAGAGCGTGAACCGCCAACCAGCGAAAGGTGAAGATGGGGTAGGCCACAGGGGTCCTACCGGCGTGTTGGCCAACAAGAGGCAAAGAATTATGGTTGTTCATGATTGGAATGGGCAAAATTCTGGGATATAGAATTTCCATGAATTTCCCACATCTTCATCATTCACAACCCGAAAATATATCAGAAACAACCCCTGAATTTGCGCCCGGAGAATTTTTTCGAACTATGCATGTAACATGATATAACCAGCCTGACCCCCAGAAACCAGCCGTGTTGAACTGGCGCCAGAGTTCAATCATGATGGGAGGTTCCATGAGACACATGGCATATGGAAACTAGACAACAGCGATGGGAAGGTAGGCAACAATGATTCAGAATATCACCAACAATGTTGGAAAAAAAAATCTTTGTATCCATATAGGTCCAAACCTAGTCACAGGCCCCCAATTCACCCAGTTTACTCAACTTGTTATCCCCAAACAACTCCTGGGTGGTTGAGGGCAGAACGCTCAGTTTGTAGATCATGTTTCTTCGCTCGACCACCATTTCTCGTTTCAATCCCCATATTTGTTGGTGAATCAGTGCTTAGATCATCGTCTTTTTGACCGCATTAGAATCAAACACCATCCACGATTTAAGGGATACATCCGCACTTTTGAAGATCTCTACCCCCAGTTTTGGTTCGCTCAAATCCTCATTCTTGACAGTCATAAGTTAGAACTGCTTACAGCAAATCACCAGCGCCATTCCATGGCTACCCCCAAATTACTAGCTACCCTTCCAAAGCCAGAAAAATGGTTCCCCAGTCAAGTTCTCCATCAAAACGGCACCAAAAATCATATTGTTAGGCACACATATCCCATTGACAAAAACACACACATGACATTGAATCCCCACATTAAAAGAAACCACAAAGAATCCCCAGCATTTTGCGTTAAAAAAAACATTTGGGGGTTTCCTAAAATAGGGGTACCTCCAAATCATCCATTTTAATAGGATTTTCCACTACAAACCATCCATTTTTGGGTACCCCCATTTTAGGAAACCTCCATTTGTGTTGGAACAGGTCCTGGCCACCGCTGGGGTCGGGTTCTCTGCCTTCATCGCCATTCGGCCCTGGTGACGGCGGACAAAAATGGGGATTCCTCAGGGAAAGATGGGAAGATCATGGGATGTATCACGGGAAAAATGGGAATAGAGCAGGATTTACTAGGAAGATCATGGGAAATCATAAAATTATGGGAATGTAATGATTTATCAAGGGGAGAATCCCGGATTTCTTAGAGGAATAGAATGGGAAATGAAATCACCAAGGAGAAAATGCGGCTGAAACATTGGATTTAATCGGTGCTCTAATTTCAGACCCCAGATCAAACTTGAAATGATCGGATTTCTCTAAGCTGATTGTGTTGAAAACATGTCGTTGCTTAAAGGTTCGATGTTCGATGTTGAGGATCCAAGACAATATTACATGGAATCCCCTGCAGTTGCTGGGAAAGGCCCATGGTTTCCTGTTGATTTTCCTTTGAACCAATCGAATGAGCCAAGTAAAATGGCGATTGAACCACGAACCCCTCCAAAATATACAAAATGGGCTAACACAAGTTGCGATTGAACCATCAGTTGAGCAGTTTTCAAAACCCCTTGTGGTCCCTTTAAATTCATGAATCATTGTACGTTGGTTATATATACGTATATATATATATGTATATATATATATATATTCATATTTATATACATTTATATAGCATGATATCCCATGATATTCCCATATTTTTGCTGGTTAAAAACCAACCATTTTCGCAGGTTAGACGTGGCTGCCTTGGATGCCGCGGCCACCGCTGCGGCGGCATAGCCAAGGCTGGCTCCCGCCATCAGGGAGGTCCACCTAAGGGAAAAGATGGGGGGAAGGGATCACTAATTGCGGGTCTATATAATAACAATATGTATACATATATATTAATGAATATGTAGTAGTCATAACATAGTAATGTTTTTATTTATATATATATAATATATAGTACTGTTAGTGGAATCCACATAAGTAAGTATATTAGTTGGTCTGTATATGTACAATATATTATATTGAATATATATATATATATGTGTGTGTGTGAGTAGTGTTCTCAGACCCACAAAGAATACCCAACAGTATTGCATAGTGGAATCCCCTGATACGTTGCGGGAGATTATATTAGCCTGTTAGCCATGGAAAATCCACTATAAATGGAGATTTGAATGGTACGAGTAAAATCATCTCAACGGGTCAAGGATGTTCAACTGCCAGGTTTGCCGCTGGGAATCCACACGACGAGGATGCCTGGCAAAGTTCGAAGGGCTGGGTTACCCTCTGGTAATTTGACGTAGCTATTGAAAATGGCCATAGAAATAGTTGATTTACCCATTAAAAATGGTGATTTTCAATAGTTATGTTAGTTTACCAGACATTACCCCAACCCTCCAACCTGTCAGCTTTGGTTCACCTATTACCTCCTCCATTGGGCTACCAATGATCCCACAGCATGGCCACCTCAACGGACGGCTCCGGACTCAATGTCACACGGACCTCATGGCGATCCGTGTAGCTGGGCGACGAAAAATCAAGGTATCAATGGAAATCGACTGGGCAGATGTATACGAAAATCAAAGAATGCCATGTGCACGATGTGTGTCTACAAAATTTGTTTGATACCATACACGATGTATAGTGATAAAGGGAGTGAACCAACCGCAATCCAGAGTTTCGGAACAATTTGGGATGCTCACCTGACAAGACTTGGGATGTCAACATGGGAAGATCACCAAATAACAGCCAGGAACATAAGGGATATCTAACAAACACATACAAAAAGACAAAGGTAAAGGGTATAGGTCAGCTCACTCGAGTCCGGCAAGATATGGTATGGCAATGTATGGTGTATATATTGCCAAGACACATTTGCTACGCTGACTAATCTTAGATACCATACAAAAATGATCAACGAATCAAAAGCATTCAGCAAGATTTACAGTACCCAGCGAAAAATTCTACTTGGATGTGACTTCATGTGGTAAACCCAAGAATAAACCATCCCCAAATCAGAATCATAAATGGTGGTTAATTTCCAACCATCCCCAAACGGGAGTTGTTTATGGCATTGGGTGAAACCCACATTCATCAGGAAGTGACTAAGAACCATATTCCAAGCCACTTACTAGACAGTAAGCCTTACCCAAGTTCTATGTCACTTATATGAGTTTGATATAACACGATACCATATTCCAACTTCCAATTTTTGGATGCCACAAAACATCGTGGGGAAGTTTATTGACCCAAGTTCCCAATCAGTTACCCTCTGGTGAGCGTTTACAGAACTATGGAAAATCACCATTTTTCATGGAAAAATCCACTATTTCTATGGCCATGTTCAATAGCTATGTTAGTTTACCAGATGGTATCTAGTATTGAAACATATTAAATACATCTATGTTAGTATTACCAGATGGTTATATCCCCAATCAGTTATAAATCACGTCCTAAACCTTGGCTCCACCCACCACGCCCTGGCAGCTTCACCGGACCTCGCGAGTCATCTCCGGCCGAGGGTTCGATGGTGCCACAAAGGCCACAACCTCAGTTTCTGCAGAAGTCGAAAGGAAACATCAACCATTAGATGGCTATGGCTCAAAATTAAATGGTCATTGTTAATGGTAGATGAACATAAATCAACCAATTATAGGGTTAATTATTTTGAGCCATACCCAGATTATCCCATTAAAAGTGGTATTTACCACCAAACACCAAGATTTGTTTACTGGATCAGATGGGAATTCATGGGATTTTTGTTGACACAATAATCCAAAAATGACGAGAAATGATTAGATTTGGCACCCTATTTTCAGACAGGCCCATGCTGTAACTCAAATAGTTTCGGTAAGTCTTGATCGTCTCGGATATCGTCCATCCAATTTTCGGAACCTAACTTTTCATGTCCTTATCGTAACTAAGTCCAACCAATAAACCCAAGTTGGAATGCTACTAACCCGAATCTTCCAGGTACCTCCAATGCAAACTCCAAAGTCCTTAAAGCGATTCTTCTCCCACAACCCACGCCTTCCAAAAACCACCAGGTTCCCAGGCTGGAAGTACAAAAACCGCCAGGGAAAGCACCTCAAGAGGCGACCGGTTTGGCTCAGCTCAGCCAGCTATTTTTTTGGGGGAAACCTGATCAACATTGAGGAGAAAACATGAGAAAAGCCATGGAAATGATGGTCAACAGTGGTTAATGATGGTCGATGAATGGAATTACCCTCTGGTAATTAAACGTGGCTGGCTGGAAAAGCTCCTGTGAATGGAAGTTTATAGCTGGGAAAATCATCTATAAATGTAAGATTTTCCAGCAAGCCAGCTTGATTACCGGAGGAGATAATGTTCCAGCCATGATTGAGGGCCACATGGTGCACCCGGAAATTCAACATCCCTTCAGAATATTGAAAATGTGCCACAGATAGACATGGAATTTGCCAAAAATGACGAAAAGCTGTCAGGATGTCTCATCGAAAATCAAATGCAACACTTCACCCAGAAAATCGTCCAAACGGTGCTCCTAGAAGAATCATCCCACCAGTCAGTTGTAGCAATGGCTGGTGCCCTCTGCCGAACAAAGATGAAACAGAAAATCTGCATCTCTGGATGAATTAGCTCTGGAGAATGTGCACAGATTCCAGCCAGGTCGGATTACCAAACACTAATTCTTAGTCTTACAGGTTGTGTAATTAATCATCATTATATACATAGCTCTGTAAAAGTTCCATGGTTTATGATCATTAGCTATAACTGGGGCGGGGGCAATTTATCAGTTTTAGACAAAACCCAAATGGCAACATCAACAGCTTTTGCCAATGGGTTTGAAACCTGGTCACTGACGACAATCCACTAACAAAGCAGTAGATGGGTCAGGGCTGATATTGCTGACAATATCTTTATTAACATCACCATTGTTCCCTGATCTCATAATCAGAGTATGTTCATCACCGACCGTATCCAAGCGAAAAGTTCTCCAAATTGGGAATCCACCAAAAAATCGGTGTAAATTGTTATAAACCATCCAAATATGATTTATTAGTGTCTGTTATTGCTTTACTCACATGATGTATCATAAGAAAAAAAAACACATAAAATGAGTTTGTCTGAAAATAGGCAAACCCCCAATTCCAATGGACTCTAATCATGTTCCCTATCATTTGATGGCTATATACATGGGTATCCTTCCTGCAACCAACTTTCCGGGTCTCCCCACAGTTCGCATGGCCATGGCTCGGTCGCGACTCAAGTGGGGCACTTCTCGACAGGGCTAAGGCGCGTGTGGCGCGGCTCGGCTCGTTGTAGCTGAGCCGGTGAACGGCAAATTCTCCGTGGTTTTCCTTCAATGCAATGGGACTTTTCCATGATGTTTCATCATGTCAAGGGGATTTTCCATAGATGTTGAATGGGAAAACACTTGAAAATCATGAAAAATGATGAGAAATCAAATAAGGAATTTCAGAGCCAGGTGTAAGTACAAAGAGAGTGAAGAACAGCACTGAGAATGGAAGGAACAAACATGCGGTCTCTCAAGCAACGAATTGGGATCTCAGCAAGAATCAGGGGGATTTATATATATAATTATATATAAATAATGGTCTAAATATCAAACATGGGCTGCTCAACCAAGCAACTTTGTCAAAGAGAAAACAAACATGTTGAATTTTGAACAACACAAATGGGATTTATTTGTACGATGGAATCAATGGAATTTTGAGAACGAATTGAGGCATATTAAAACACCAAAACTTGGAATGTCAGCCAATCCAGACTTGCGCTACCAACAAAGCAAAAGTTGGGGGTTTTAACCAACCAACACGAGGACATGATCTTTTTTTCGGACCTAGGTTGTGCGACTTATAATTGGGGAACCAGTGGATATGGTGGACCAAGACTTATACTTTGGCAAATAGAGGTCTGCCCCTTCAATCTCAGGATGGAAAGGTGACTTGATGCATCTTGCTTCTATTGAACTCTATTACCAAGGGGATGTGCAGCAACCAGTGAAGGATTTGGTGACTTGATAAAATGCAAAGCACAGGGGAATTTGTCCAAACATGGGGCCCCAACATTGCAATGTTCACTAATTTTCATGGGGAAAATAATTCTAAAGGCTTGGGGGGGTACACTATTTCCAATTCCTGGATAAAACCATAGTGTACACTTGCTAGCAGCTGCACAGACTGTAATTTGTACAAAGTGTAGTTAATGATTGTGTAGATCTCCGGGCCAATGATGAGGTAGCAAGTTCAGTAATCCCAGCTGTACTAGATGCGTTTCATTCGCCTTCTGACTCTTTCAATCGTCTGGAATCATGAATGCAAACATGGCAACGGAAAAATCACCATTTACAGATATATATCAATGTCCCGTCAAAACCTCCATTGGTAGGATTTCCCAGCTAGCAATGTTTGACTACCTGAGGGTAACCGTTTTTTGTGGTATGGCCAAATCTTCATATCTTGTCAATCTAAAACGGATTCGCTTCCTGAGCCTCAGCCTCGAGCTGAACCTATTGTTCTGTTTTTTGGTTCACCCCTACAAACCGACATGGAGACATGTTGTAACCACATGTAGCCACCACGTATGCTGATATGGTCACGCGTGAATTTTCACAGACTTTGGTGATCTTTAATCTTGAACGAGTAGGGAATGTACAGGAAACAGTTGACTCATACCCATTTTGTTGGTGAGAATCCCTATGTGTTGGTGATACATGGTGATGCATCCCATTCCTTTTGTCAAATCCCAACTGTTATTGATGATTCTCCAGCTATCCCCATTTCTCAAGATGATATTCCCATGTTTTTGTTTGATAAAATCCACCCTCTTGTTGGCTTTGTTCATTGTGATACATATCCTCCCATGTTTACCATGCAGGGCCTGATCTGCACCGTTTTCGCGACGCCAGTTTCGCGCCGATGACATCAGAACACTGGAAGCTTGGGAGATCCAATGCGACCAACGATTCTTGTATACAGCATGTTTACCCCAAAGTGACCAACACTAAATCGGGAAAATGATGAAACATCAGCTGTTTTGGGGGTGCCCTATTTTCATACGGCCCTCTAAGTCATCTTAGGAGAAGTTCATAGCCTATTTCTTGTGCCGTTCAATCCTGACACCCATGCAGTTCAGCAAGTTGGTTTACATGTCTTCACTGACACATTGGAAAGACGTCGCCTCCACTGGATTTCCCAGTTGAAATCAATGAAAAACAATGCTTCATTATCACGGCTGCAACTTCGCCACTATACTATCACTGGTTGCTGGTTGCAATCGTCAAGTGAGGCATGAGATTCATCATCCCAAGAATCTCCATCACCAACCAGAGAACAGTTCACATATCCATCACATCCCACTTGCTTTTGGAATCTCAATTTTGTTGGGATACAAGTATCTATGATGACAAGTGGTAGATGTCCATCATATTTTTGCGGCTCTAGTATACCCCATCTAAGGCGGCAGTACCTATGTCCTCAAACCAGATAGCACATACCCTGTATATCCATCCTGGAGGTGAGCAAACCTACTTTCTAGTTTGTAAACTTTTCAAGTGTTCAATTGATGGGTTTGATGAAAATTCTACGGGAATCCGTGGTTTTTCCATATCCATAGGTTTCCTGCAAAATTTCTCATCATCCAATTCTCAGAATCGTGGCTTTGTCAACATCCCAATCTTTTGTTGCCTAATATGCCCATGTTGGTCCCCCAATACCCCAGAAACTCCAATGGTGCTGCTTAAAGCCTCGCTGGTTGAATCCCTCAATATCTTGAGCCGTAGCCACAACAGTTCTTGTCTCCCCATCTAATATGGGTTTCTCTGAAAGTACCAAGCTTTTCTTCATCATTTTCCCAATGAAAAATATATATTTATATATATGAACATATCAATCGTCAGGTATTCCCAACCAAAATATTTAAAATGGACAATAGTCGGCAATAGTTCCCAATGTATCCTGATCATCCTGATCTTTTTGGCACACTAAAACATACTAAAACTGCATAATGTGGGTAAAACAATCATAAACCATCCCCAATTTCACCATAAATAGGTTGTAAAAACCATTCCCAAATGGGTGGTACATTATTGTTTTACGTCCATTATAAGTCGTGCTCTTGAAACCACCAACCAGTTCTCACATTTGCGCCGATGACCATCAGCCCCGCTCGCTGATGGCGTTTTCGCGGCGGCGTCGGCTCAGCCATCCGAACTGTCCTCCTGAGGCGGGTGCATAGGATGCTTGGATGGCACAACGATTACATTACTATCAGTACTAACTGCTGGAGATTTAATGAAGCAACTTTGGTAAGATAGTTGTAATGATAGGAATTATACTATTTGAGCTAATGATCTAACTACTGGAGATCTAATGAACCAAACTTGGTTTGCACTTAGCTATAAGATGCTATAAGAATGGCTTTAGATTACCTATTATCATGGAAGGCAATCCGATATTCCCTTCCTGCCAATCTGAACTGCCTCTTGTCATATGAAATCACATGGGGCAATAAAATACATAAATAGATTCCATACTTTTTTTACGAGGGTCCTTGGGGGTCCTTTAACATTAGGGACATGGTCACTGCAGAAAAAAACCGCCGTGCCAGGTGGGAATGGATCACCCAGGTACCCTGCAGTTCACATCCTCAAAATGTTGCCAGGAGGCATCATGTTGGGATTTGAATGAGAACCCAAACTTCGGGTTACCCTCTGGTAAACCTTTACATAACTATGGAAAATCACTATTTTTCATGGGTAAATCAACTATTTCTATGGCCATTTTCAATAGCAAACTGTTAGTTTACCAGATGGTATCTAGTATTGAACCATATGAATCCAAGTGTCCATGTCAGGAAGTGTTAGCTCTTAAGGTCGGAGTTTAAGCACCAAAAATGGTGATTGATGCGGTTCCAAGACTTGGATCACACCAGGAATCCGGCGATACACTTGCTGATTCAGCCCCTCATCCCCCACATATCAGAGACCTTTAGCTCCAATCATCAAAGTCATCAAGCTCTTTAGCCATCAGATGGGTTTGTCGTATACCGTATACCCAAAAATCTACTGTTTTTACCATAAATGTCCTCTGTTCAACTGGACTTCGATGGGATTTTTCTACCCCATTTGCAGCACTGCCCAGGCGGCGCTCCAGCAGTAGCAAAAGGGTGAGACTGCAGAGACCCCAAGTTATAGTCACAAGATGTTGGGTTCCAATTTTTGAGAGTCAATCCAACCATTCACCCACGATTCACAAAAAGCGTCTTGTCCATCTGTTGATGCCTAGATCCAAAATGTTTGTTGGTGCAACTGAAAGCAAAGTTCAATGAGTTTGAATCATCGTGCTTGAATGTTTGAACACCAACCTGCTGATATATCGTTGGTTGAACTGCACTCGAACTCCCACATGTTGTTGGTTCAACATGCGCAAATCTTAAACCTTCATTATCTTTGTTAGTTTAGAACCTTTACAATCATCATAATCATCATCATAATAGCCATCAAGATGAATGACGTAACCCAAGTTATAATCATGTATGGGAATGTTTATATTTAGACTCATCTTAATCATCCCCCCAAAGCTCCCCACCGAGCCCGTTCACCTGTGCGCCCCTCACTGAGCGAAATTTCTGAGCCAGGCCCCACCTGATTCAGCTGTGAAAAGGATCATTCTTCCACAGCAAAAGTATGTAAAAAAAAAGTCAAAGTATGGTTTGACCAACAGTTGGGTGGGCCGATTTGACCAATTCTGTAGGATTTTAAGCAGCAAAGGTGGATTCAACATGATCTAAGCAACAAAAACTGGAGAGTAACGAACAAAAATTGTGATTGAACAAACAAAATATTCGAAAATATGGTGAGTTCTTCTTCCACGAAAACAAGAATATGAACTTTATCATCAAGATATGACAAATATATACAAATATGTGGACTCAACAATCAAGAGAGGCTCGTTAAGCAGCAAGAACCAAGAATATGGCAATCAACAAATGATTTCACCAGCCAAACTTGACACCTAGAAAAGCGGGGCACCTCTCCCCCCAGATGTGGATTGCTCTTGGCTGCTGGTCCCTGTTGGAGAAATCCAATGGTCATGTTTCAACATCAAGATTCCATGCTAGAATCGGAAAAGGCATCTATTTATCCTATACACCCTCTCAAATGCTGCTTAAGCCGCACCTGTGCATAGTCGTCAACCCCAAAATAATCTGGCAGGACATTTTGCCAGGTTATACTATGTATATGTCACCCAATCCCAATCCAGTCCCGATTAAACTTAAATGAATGTAAATCATCATGTTTGGGACTTGGGGGTTCAGTTGTGGTCTAAAACGGTATAAATCTTGTAATTACCCCCATAAGTTGGAAAAACTAGGGCCCCTGCAACCATACTTGCCCCACGTAAATCACCCTTGAAGCTTTAAACCACAATTTTTCGTCTGGAAAAACTGCGGCCCCAACTTCATGATCCGTTCGAACTCTGGAAAGCTCACGCGGTCGTCCCGACTGGAATCTGCCTTGCGGAGGTTTTTTTTCAGGGGATGCAAAATGAGGATTTAAGCACCAATTTTATTAGGATATGTTTCATTAAAAATTAGGACTCACCTAATTTCAATCTATAATATATTTATACAAATTCCTCATGTTCACGGATAAATCCTCATATTTATTGGGATTTATCCTTATCATCCCATTTATGGGAATTTGACCATGACAAGTATGGGATGTGAATGATCTTGGAGGAAAGCACGGGTTTGAAGTACCAAATATTATTCAGATACTCCTTATATGTCGGAATGAATTCATGATATTATTTTGGAATATACATATGTATTTGTACATGGTAACTCAATATTTTCGGGTTTGACCCCCCTAAAATAGAATGTCATTGTGACTTAACCAACAAGGGAAGGCGATAATGCATGACAAAAATGTGGACTTAAAGCACTTGCGGTTGATTATTGGGTATACACCTGGATCTATGACACCTATTCTGAGATGGCTTATTACGATGGGGGCAAACCCAAAATTCCCGCCATGTGAAGCCCCAGCTTTTGGATCGGATTGGACCTCTTCCATCATTCTTTTTAGGTCCTGGGGATTCGAAGGCAGGGTGAGTCCAAAATTGGTGGAGACGATCATTACCACCAACACGTGCAGCTATCTGTCATTTTTTTTACAAGGGGACCACAAGAAACTTGAAAAAATTGACCTGATAAGGGAGTCTCATCACATGGTGAGGTTGGAAATTCCATCTTCAAAAGCGGAGAGTCTGGAAAAATGAGCCGCAGTAATGGCTTAAGTCCTAAACCCATAATAAAAAACACCCAAGTCGCAGGGTCTTGAATCAAAAACGCATGCCATCTGACAACCTTTGGACCCAAATTTAATACTCAAAAGTGGTGGTCCCTCCTATCTTGGAGTTTCTAAGTGATTCGAGGATTCCTGCAGCACTTTCTTTTCCAATGCCTTTTTGAGTTCCACGAGGGAGTGATGGGCTTACATATCACCAGTGAAGTTGGGTTTGTCCAAGATATTGGAATGGTTCGAATCCATCTACTGCCAGAAAATTGGATGGTGCATTGCTATAAATGACCAGCCGCCTGTTTCAAAGTTAGGCCTCAAAATAGTTGGAAAAAGGATACCAATCGCAACCAAAAACTGGGAAAATCCAGTACAATGGATGGTTCGTTAGTTTGAAAGGCCATCTGTGGTCTCTCTGAATGCACTTGGATGTGCATCCTATGGGGATCAGCCCTAATTAAGGAACCCACCAAATGTGCCCCTCCAAGCTCCTCCTTTTTGAAACTGCCTGGGCTCTAACGCTGGGTAGGACATGGATAGCTTGGAGATTATTCTACCAAGCTGTTGCTGATATTGTCAAAAAATCACCCACAAAAAGAGGTATTGAAGCACCAAGAATGGACATCAAAAACAAGAACAAGGTGTTCACCAACCAGAAATCGGGAGGTTGACCAACAAGAATAGGGTTCTAAGCTCCAAAAAGTGGGGCTAAAGCTGCAACAATGAGGAAACAAGAACGTGAATTGCAGCAAAACTACCCTCTTGGTAATCGAACCTGGCAACACAAAATTCCAAATTCGGATGTTGGGGGGGGGGGGGTTCTTAAAAATGGAGGGTCCCCAAAACCATGGGCTCCTTTCTAAAATTGGTTTTAGCCATTGCAAATGATGACTCAGAGATGTTGCTGCCTACTTTCCCCCAGTTTTTTCTTGGCTTTTCCCCCAGATCAATTGAAGGTAGATCATCGCATGTCCACTTGTAGGTGGGTTTTTTTGCCACCTGCATTTTCACAATATGTTGATCACCTCTGACTCCAATCATCCCACATGTTTTGGGGAGAGAACATGACAGAAATGTGAACATGAACCCCTTAACTTTGTGTTTGTTTCACTTGAACATGTTTGCTGGTGATTTCCACAGTTCAACTTCAGATTGCGACAACCATCCAGCCCAGTTGAAAATTGCTGGCATCCTCACGGTTGCTGGTTACATCCCCAGTGTTGTCTGAAAATTCTCCAGTTTTTGCTGCTTCATAGCGTGACTGATTCATCGTTTAGTATCATGATTTGTGGTCATCAAAGACAAACTCATCAACTCCCCCTCTAAGGTTCCACCTGCATGTAGTTGTGACCAAATTACCACAGACCGGCAATAGACCGTACTTGAGCTGTCGGTCAATGAGTCTTTGCAGCAACCCCAAAATCAGTATATATCTATACAGAAAAGTTGGACACCTGAACAACTATTCAGGAAAAATCATCCACCATCCTGGAACAATTTGACATTCCGGAAGCCCTTCGGTCTTGTTGCTGAAAACCATCTTTGTATTGTTGCATTTTTTTCTTTTCACCGTGTCGATTGGGAGGTTCTGCATGGTCGGATCTCGAAAAGAAGTGCCTGAAAACCGCAGCGTTCGAACCTCCCCATCAGTGTTTTTTTCTTCTGTGAAGCTCAAACATAACCTCTCATTTTTAATGGTGACGATGAAAGCCGCATCCCCATAGTTAGTAAAGTTCTTGGTAGTTGTAACTCCAATAACTATGGTTTATGATAGATATATCTATATATAGTTAATGGGGGTTACAAACCAACAAACATCACTGGAGGGGCACCACCTATATCCCCCATTTTTGATCTAGGCGACGCTGAAACATCTTGGCGCCCTTCTCCAACTCCTCAATGGACAAGAAGCCTCGAGCGGAATCATGGTGATAAATTGGGAATGGGTTGTAACCGTTTGTAATGTTGGTAAAGCAATGTCATGAACCACCCATATAATAAATTGATGGTTATACCATTCATGTATGAAAATTTGGGGGTGGTTTACTATTGCTTGACCAACATTAAGGGGCATATGAGGACATCACAGATAGATTAGGATTCAATCAGGTAACAGAGGGATACGATGAGATATATTTGTACGTATAACCATGAATAACAAAATAACTATAATGTATGTAACAACAACTGGTGAATGATTGGGTTAATCATCAAAGGAAGTTGGGAAGCAATCTTCCGAGTTACGAATGAAATTCAATGCAGTAACAATTCACCACAGACCTAGAGTAGTGATGACCTAGAGGAGTGATGACTTAGAGTAGTGATGACTTAGAGTAGTGGTGACCTAGAGTAGTGGTGACCTAGAGGAGTGATGACTTAGAGTAGTGATGANGACTTAGAGTAGTGGTGACCTAGAGTAGTGGTGACCTAGAGGAGTGATGACTTAGAGTAGTGATGACTTAGAGTAGTGGTGACCTAGAGGAGTGATGACCTAGAGAAGTGGTGACCTAGAGGAGTGATGACCTAGAGTAGTGATGACTTAGAGTAGTGGTGACCTAGAGGAGTGATGCCTTAGAGTAGTGGTGACCTAGAGAAGTGATGACCTAGAGTAGTGGTGACCTAGAGGAGTGATGACTTAGAGCAGTGATGACATAGAGTAGTGGTGACCTAGAGGAGTGATGACCCAGAGAAGTGGTGACTTGACTTAGAGGAGTGATGACTTAGAGAGAGTTGTGATGACTTAGAGTAGTGGTGACCTAGAGTAGTGGGATGACTTAGAGTAGTGATGACTTAGAGGAGTGGTGACCTAGAGAAGTGATGGCTTAGAGTAGTGGTGACCTAGAGAAGTGATGACTTAGAGTAGTGGTGACTTAGAGTAGTGATGACTTAGAGTAGTGGTGACTTAGAGTAGTGATGACTTAGAGTAGTGGTGACCTAGAGAAGTGATGACTTAGAGTAGTGGTGACCTAGAGGAGTGGTGACCTAGATGCGGGTTGGCTATAGGACGTTGCAAAACGCATTGTAATGGCTGCATGTATCTTATATGGGACATGTTTCTGGGAGGATGCCGGCACGAAACATTGTGGTTTTTCGGGTAAAGTGGCTTCCGGCGGCGATCAAGGGTAGCTCGTGTGCGCGACGGTTGCGGGTCGGATCGTTTTGACGTTTTTTCCTTGCCGCACTGTAACTGTGGCTTCAAGGTGCTTTGGATGTGTTCGTGGGTACGTAGTTAGAGTGTGTTTAGGATCTTTGGTTGCAGATCGCAGTGGAATGGCAGCATGAATGTTGCATGTTGTGTTGCTGTGTGCGTAGAGAGATGCGGGTTGGTTATGGGATGTTGCAAAAGGCATTGTAATGGTTGCATGAATGTTGCATGGGACATGTTTCTGGGAGGATGCCGGGGCACGAAACATTGTGTTTTTTTTCGGGTATAGTGGCTTCCGGCGGCGATGAAGGGTAGCTCGTGTGCGTGACGGTTGCGGGTCGGATCGTTTTGACGTTTTTTCCTTGCCGCACTGTAACTGTGGCTTCAAGGTGCTTTAGATGTGTTCGTGGGTACGTAGTTAGAGTGTGTTTAGGAATCTTTGGTTGCAGATCGCAGTGGAATGGCAGCATGAATGTTGCATGTTGTGTTGCTGTGTGCGTAGAGAGATGNAGCATGAATGTTGCATGTTGTGTTGCTCTGCGCGTACAGAGAATAGGTTTAGTCACGTGCTGTTGCAAAACGCATTGTAATGGCTGCGTCAAGGTTCCTTGGCGCCACGGCTGCGTGCGTAATACTATTGTGTTTTGCAGCTGGACAACGTAAATCGTANTGTAATGGCTGCGTCAAGGTTCCTTGGCGCCACGGCTGCGTGCGTAATACTATTGTGTTTTGCAGCTGGACAACGTAAATCGTATTGGAATGGCTGCATTCAGGTTGCGAAGGTGGCTTGTCAGCAGATTTTCTCCATTTTGGCGCTAGCGATTTTCCTATTAAAACTCTTACGAAAAAGTCTTCAAAATCTTACTTTTTTTGGCTTCGGCGTCGAGATCCATCCGGTTTTGGAGTTGCAATTTCTAGCGGAATCGCGTGAAAAAACGGTTCAGTGTAAGAGCTTGTGTGTGGTGTGTGTGTGTGTGTGTGTGTGTGTGTGTTTGTTTGTGTGTGTGTGTAAAAGCTTCTCTGTGTAAAAGCTTCTCTGCGTAAAAGGCAGTGGTTCTGGCCATTCAAAGTGGTACTGAATAATGGTTTTTGCAAACTTGGATGTCAAATAAAAAACAGAAATAGATTCTTTAGAAGTCAAAAAGATTAAATGAATTGCATGGAGTGTGAAATGTGAAGTGTGCAATGCGAAGTTGGAAGTGTAAAGTGTGAAGTGTGAAGTGTGAAGAATGTAGTGTGAAGTTTGAAGCGTGGAATGTTAATTGTGAACTTTGGAATGTCAAGAGTTCAATGCGCAAGTGTGCNGTGCAGCACATGTGCGCAGCGCACGCACGCACAGGCCTGGCTCACGCACGGTGCAAGCAAGTTCTATAGATGAAAAAGGTCTTATAGTATATCCAAAAGACAACTTCCGCCCCGCCTCGTGCGGGAACCACTGGTAAACTCTTACAACTGGGGTCTGAATCTATATTGGAATTCTTATAGTTGTAAGCATATCATGGGTATGCCCAGGGTGGTCAACACGCCAAAATGGGCATTTCCATGGGAACAGGATTATAGACAAGCAACTAGTGGATTTGGGGGTACCCTGTTCTTCGAGAAACTTCGTAGCTTGTAAACCAATTGCCAACCATCAGTTTCAACTTCCAGGGCGATCAAACTACCGTAGGTGCTGTAGGTTGATGCCTTGAATTTGTAGTTGATACCTCATTTCATGGAATGATGGAGTACCCTTGTGAAATACCCCGTTCCTATCAGGGGATTCCTCTACTAATTTAAGGGGGATCTAGGGGATTTCAACCCCTAGCAAGCGGACAGTCTCAGGCGTTTTTTTTGGTTCGGGTGGATTTCCAAATGGGTACCTTCCAGTGGAACATTGGAACATTCGTTTGATCCACTATCATCGGTTCATCCAACTTACACTATACTAAGTGAGTCTTATACCCAGCTACTAGCGAGGCAAGTACGGCTAGTCCACTGATGACTACTTGGATGCTCATCACAAAGCCGTTTGTAAACTGACTCAGGTGCTCAACCAGTTACTGACACCCCTAGCTGCCGGCGACTTTGAGGATTGTGAGTAAAGTCCACTGGTCCGTCAACTTGTTTGGGGGTATTGCACGTCTTACACCCCTTTTCACTGGCGATGTTCTATGTAGGCGAATCCCCCTAAGTTGCATGATTGAAACCCAGAAAAGCCTGCAACAATCTTCCTGGAGTTTCCCCACATCCACGGAATTGCAGGAATTCCTCGGGAATTTCGGCCCCAGGAACCGTCCGAATTCTCGTCCAAGATCTTGAAGGCTTCAATCAGCTCGGCGGAGAAGTCTCGATCCTCGCGGAGGACTTGGGTGGAGGTCTTGGGCTGTTTGTTTGTTCATCTGGGTTTGTCTGAAAACGTTGGAAAAAACAAAATGCCACGGGTCATCATCATGTTCTGCATGAAAGTTATTGAAAATTGACATTGTGGATCTATTCCTTCCAATTTGTGACGAAAAAATAGACACATTGTGTCCCCTCCATTTCCAGCTTTATCTTGCCCCAAGTTTTTGGGAAAAATAAACAACAAGTTGTGCGCACACGCTGAACAAGCTGGCCTTGGGATTCATGGCCACAATGTTCAAGAATTCCTCTTTGCTTAGCTTGCCATCCCCATCCTCAGCTGTGCAGCATAGGTACACCCACCTCTGAGTATATCAGGGATATGGAAGTTTTGGAGGTTACTACTCAGAAAAATGATCGACCATTCCATTCCCAGCTGGAATTTCATTTTTAAATCTCTTGCTCTGAGGGGTTCAGCGGCTGGGTTGTGGGGTGGGGTCGCTTTGAACCAGGAATTATCAGGCCTGATCAATGAAATGTAGGTGATATTTGACTCCCCTATCTCTTTTGGCGAAGCACACCCCACAAATCGCTCAAACTAGCATTTGGTTCACATCTGACTGACAATTCCGTGTTTAACTAGGAGGATCTGGTACGCCTCAACCCACTGAGTAATCATAAATCCAAGCTTAAATCAAAACATCATCCTGCTAGTAAGATTCTCAACTTTGTGTTTTTTTCTGCGTTCGGGGCTCCCATTCCATCTTTCACAGTCCCCTGGGAGGTGGGCTGGTTTCTCAGGACAGCACTCTTCCATGAAATAATGCAGCTGACCAACAGTTCAAGAATCAATACACAACAGGTCAAGAAACATACAGTGGGACAGTGCATCATAACACATCATAAGTAGTAACTAAGTAGTATATCCATGTATATCCCTACCTGTTCTTGCTTCAAATCCTACCTTTTAATTCGGCAAATTTCACACTCCATCTGGGCCCATGGAGCCCATCTCTCCGAGTTTCTACATCCACTTTGCCGATGAATTTCTGGGCCGTGGGAGCCGGGTAGCCCGTCTACATGCCAGCAGTGTTGCCGGAATT
Organism: Symbiodinium sp. clade C Y103; assembly: GCA_003297045.1. Taxonomy (NCBI): domain Eukaryota; class Dinophyceae; order Suessiales; family Symbiodiniaceae; genus Cladocopium; species Cladocopium sp. clade C. Next base: position 295,768 of record BGPT01000194.1, read on the forward strand.
CGCGAAGTTGGGATCTAAACAACTACCCAATATTTTTGGGGATCCTTTACTATCCTTCACTTATGTTGGGTTCTTTCTTATATTAGCGAGTGGACCAATTGGCATGGCCTTGAGAACAAGTGAAGGTTGTACTCTCTACTTGGATGGTTGAGCTACTTCGAGATACGCCCAAATGTTGATCGAAAATGGAATGGCTTACTGCTGATATATGACCTTTCCCAAGTTGTGATGTTTTGATCCATAGCATATATGCATAACCTATATACAAAAACATATCAACAAATAGTTGGTGCCTGAAACCTGGTTGATGCTTCGCAAGTGGCAAAACGATCACATACTTCAGAATGATTTCAAGCCACCAACCAGCGCGAGATTTCTTCAAATCAACCTCTTCAAGATAAACTGATCAACTTGATCAAAGAAAAAAAAACCCAAAATTGACAAGTTCTCATGCGTATGGCCTGAAAGACCCACTGCGCTTTCATGACCATCCCAGCTCCTTGATGATCGTCATACCCCTGCTTGGTAAGGTACAGTATCTCCTTTTAAATGGGTTGCAAATACGGTGGCTTTGCACTTCAAGTATATTTATATACCAGTTGTGATGAAGGTGTGGCCTGTAACCTCTTCTCTACTAACTACCCAGTGCATACATAGCCAGTTAGCTCCCACACATCCAGCTGTACCCCGCAGCGCTTACGCAGCGCTTGCCTCCAGCTCCTCGGGCGTGGGAAAGTAGCCTCCGGCCTTCAAGACCGCGCCAATGTCCTGCGAGGGTCTTGGGATGATCTCAGTAGGTGTCAAAATTCAGGATCCAAAGAAAACATGGTGTGTGTATGTATCATATTCGTTGTGTACTATGCATAGAGAAATATAAATTATATAAATAATACATATGATCACATATGTATGTAGTGATATGTAGTGTACTTATTCTTGAGGACAGCAAACATGATACACCCTTGAATCAAATGTGAGATGACAAATGATGTGCATTCAACTGAAAATCATTGGCTGTTGGGGTTTGGGGTCTTAGTTTCAGCCCTGGCTGGTGTTGATTCTCACCTAATCATAGGCAATGGTCCACGTATCTCCAGGTCTACCATCCAGGAAGTCTTTGTCTGAAAATTGATGGAAAAAAACCTCATTTGATGGTGATGAAAATAATGGGACCGGGAAAATGATGGGAAAAAATACAGACTAATGTATTCCAATTTCTGGCTGATCACCATTTCCCCCATTGATATCTGGTAAAATATACCCATCTCAATTGGGGCCAAAAAATTATACCATACCCCATGGTCATACATTTTCAGACACACCCAAGACTAAACGTTACGGTAAAAAAAAATCTGGAGTTGTTCTTCCGCAAGTAGCAATCACCTCCTCACACTCGAACCGCTGGCAGGCTGGACATGTTCAGCCGGTCATGTTTGATTCCCACTCACAGTCTACTATATGGTCCACTATATGGTAAAAATATGAAGTTAAGCTTTTCTGCGGCATGTTTGAGATTTTTGGGTGCTGACAACCTTCAGCTCAATGGGTGGCCGCGGTCCGACTTTGTGATATGGCCGCTGCTCGTATGGTCAAAGAGAGCGAAGGCAGCGGCATAGTCAGCCTTCGCAGCCTTCGCAGCTTGTGGAAACAGGTGGGTTTTGTTGTGGAAAAGGAGGGGAACATGTTGTAAATAATTGCTAAAATATGCTAGAATGTCTTAAATTCATGGGGAAGGCATCAAGAAATATGTATCAAAGATATGCTTTAAAAACAACTTGAACTTGGGGGGAGACCATTGGACATGTGCCTTAAATCAAGTTTGGAATTAAATCAAACATGGCTATGGGCCACGGGTCACAACCCTGTTCATCGCCTCCATTGTCCCATTGGTGAAGAGGACGGTTGAGCCAACCCCAACTAACCTCACCTCTGGTAGGAAGGCGTCCTTCTCGGTGAACTCGTGGGGTTCGTGATCGCTGACGAAGGATTTCCTTGGAAAATGAGGAATGAACTCGGACAATCAACTGGGGGGGCTACTCCCAAACTTGTGTTCTAAAATACTACTATCAAGATTGATACGCCCTTAGTTAAGTGGGGGGTATTTATCTTGGGTTGCCATTGTTTACCCAGAAAGGTTGTGGAAAGAAACAGGGGATGGATCCCCTGTTTCTTCAACCAATCAGATTTCAGGACATCTAATGATTGCACTTGCCAAGCATCAAGCTGGTACCTTCGGCCATTCTGAAACTTCTTTGCCTGCAAACGAGACTTCACTGAAACAGTGGCAGGTGATAAGGATACATCGAACATATTCCAATGTGATCTCTCAAAATGAAAGATGCTCAAATTAGAATTCCATAGATTTCCTCTACCGAACGCATGTCATGTTGGTAGGTTGCAGCCCCATGTTGTTGATCCGTCCTCCATTGTTGCTGTTGGAACCCCATGTGCGCTCGGTCCAACTCGCCTCATTTGACCATGCCTCTGGGACCAGTTTGCTCTGACGTTCTTAGGTCAAAAAATGCATGTCGTGGTTTATCCATCACGCGGCTTAAATCATCTTAAATCATCTATCATCATCTTAAATCCTAAAAAATCCATCATGAGTACCCACCATCTAGTCTAGCAACTCCCCATCGTTTCCTGGGTCCTTTCCACCACGACCTAATTTCCAACCAACCCAATTGCCTCATGGCGAAGTAGTACCAGCGCTGTAGAGCGCCATCAGCCCAGCTAATGGCCATGATCTGAGCTCCCGAAGGATGTTTGGGAGATTGTCATCTATGACGCACGCACACACAGGTATATAATTGTATATATGTATGTATGAAAACTTGTATATATTATAAAGATGTATAAAATCTTATGTATTGTAGACATAAATAAATATATACCAATCAAATACATGGGAATAATAGGAATATAACCAATTAATCATACTGTAGTCATGTTGAGGCAATATTGGGAAATATAATGGGACTAGAACCAATTAAATCATTTCATGTTGAATAGCCAACTATACTATAATATGGGAATAGATGGGAATATAACCAATGGAATATTCGGGAATACACTGTATATTGGTTTTGTCAGTTGGAACAAATCGGAATATTGTCCATTAGATATGCGAATATAACCAACGTAACTGATATAACCATGTACGAGTATGAAATGTGATCAATAAAACTTGGATATTTGCAATGTATATCAACTGCAAAATACATAGGGATATGGGTGCGTTTGTACAAAAAAAAGGAAACGATCCGGAAAAATCTGAAGTATGACGAAAGAGAAATCAACGACTGTATATACGGGTATGTGAGGGAACTAGATAATATTTAGAGTTTAGTTCTAGTCATGGATTAAGTACTGACAAAAACGGATCCATCGAAAAGGCATGTCACTCACCTCCCAAAAGAAACTAGCAATATTATGTATAGTCACCAAATGGTGATGTAAGCAACAAGCTGGGCGTGACCAGCAATGAAGAAATGTATAGTCCACTGAAATGGGGAAGTCGCGAAAATCATTGGGCGTATAAGCAACAATAATGGAGATAAACCACAACAACTCGCCAAAGAAACAAGAGGTCATTGAAAAAATTATGTACAGAAACATGGTGGGTAAAGCCAGTATGAAAAGTCCATCAAAAATCCACACCCTACAGTGGGTTTATGTACCAATTTTTTGCAATTGATCTGTTGCTTCAGCATGAACAAATTGTATTCAGTCTGAGACAGCATGAACGTTAGATGATCTTCGCGGTACGGTTCAATGGAAAATGCAGTTTTTGGGTCAAATGGTTTCACAAATTTAACGGAAACATCGGTCAATGGATTCACACATATTCACATCAGTAGTAATCAATGCTACTTCAGCAAGAAACAAAATCTGAGCCATGCAGATGTCCATGCCTGATCTCCGACCTTTCCGGTAGCAGCACCTGCCAGGGTGACAGGCTCAAGGCGCGGGCCAGGGTGGGGCAACAATGAGAAAGAACATTGCAAAGCGGAAATACCCCCTCCGCTAATCAGATATGGCTAGCTAGAGAATCAACTATATGTATTTATAGATGATTTTCCCGTTAAAACCTCGATTCGATTCAGTGAGGTTTCGATTGCCATGATTGATTACCGGAGGGTAACTCCACTCATGTCTTTGTTTGAAATGCAAAAAACAAGCAGATATTCTTTTGAGTCGTTTTGACACGCTAAGAAATACGTAGATGTCAAGACGCAAGCTTTAAGAAAAATGACCCTATAGTCGCTGCCAAGACACCCCAGCCGCCACGAGGAGTTCCCAACAATGGCAGGATGGCCTGGGAAAATGAATCAATCTGTGGGGAAGTTTTAGGGTATAATATGGGTATTTGACTGGTAGAATGCCCTTGTGATATGTATATCCCTGCAGGTTTTTGATGCTTTTGTGATCTGAATAACAATCCGACTTTGGGATTTATTTCAAGTTATATTCCGTTTTCTTGTGCTAGTTTTGCACATTTTGTCCCCATGTTTTGGACTAGTCAACCATCTGATTTTGGGGGAACAAGTGGCTGGATGGCTGGACGGGTGTCACTATGTGTCCCTGGTTTCGGTGAGGCGACATCTGCAGTCGTATCTCACCCCGCCACATGATACATTGCCAGGCAGAGATGAAATGTCATGCGTATTGGTAGACTTGGAAAGAACATGAAAAGTCGTAGCAAAAGGAAGGAGGAGACCCTACCATCCTTGGATGTTTCTCCAAGCTCCAAGCTGGCTCAGAATATCAATTACTACTTCAACTTGGGGAGGTCTCTCACTGAGATCGTATGGAAAACATCCTGGATCTGGGGAGCCCTACCGTATCTCCTAGAAAAGATAGGGATCCTCCATCTTCAACTCTTGGGGTGGGCTTCAACACTAAGACTATAAAGGAAGGGTGGGTAAAGAAACCGTAGAAAGATATCACCACCACTTCTGAGTGTCGTCATTAAGAAAATAAATTAGAATACATTTCTTGGACATAATAAAGAAGCAAAAAACACATATAAACAAACTCTGGGTACCCCCCCAGTAATTCCACCACAATTCCTTTTGGGACCCCCGTGGCCATTTTTCCTGAGCAGAGGACAAGCAGCACCAGAAAAGCGCAACCAGGGTAGTAGACCTGTCGATGCTGTGGGAACTCATGATTTGTGATGTTTCCAAACATGAGAAATCTGGAAAGCGTGAGACATTCTGGGCTTTTCTCCAGGCCAGGTGTCCTAGGTTATGGACATGTATGACTGTATGACATATATCATCGAATATACCTAAATGAGGCTCCCAAAAACCTGAGGACCCACGTGGTTATCATAGGTAATTAATCTAAGTCGACCATCTCATGGTGGATTTCTAGGCTATATAAAGCCAATCTTAGATACCATGGAAAAAGCACCAAAGCTGGGAGCCAGGCCCAAAGGGGATTCGGCAGCCCCGAACGCAGCAACGGGGGATTCAAGGTTGCCACAAACTGCGGCAGCACGTGTCAAGGTTCAGCAATGTTGGTCACTAGGAGGGTCACAAACTGATGGTCAAACCTGTGGCACTCGCAAAATTGATGCTTGGAGAATAGTGAACATACAATGATGAATATGGGTTTGTCTCAAAATCTGGTACCTCTGCATCCATGTGTCAATGATGATTTTCCCTACCAAGTGGCCATTTAGAAGGTATACCTCATTTTTTAGACAGACCCACATCATCCAGGTGATGCGAGCCCAGGTTTCCCTGCCATGTTGCCGATGAGCCCTGCCAACGTGGTGAAGACCTGCCGCAGCGGCGTATGGAATCTGCATCCGGTTGACCCTCTGGTAGTTTCAGATAGCTATGATGGATGAAAAAGAAGCCATTAACAGATGATTTACCTCTTTTGCGATTCCTCATAGCTATGTTCAATTACCATAGAGTATGCTGAAGTGGTCAGTAACCACTATCCTAAGTCCCGTTTTTCAGGGGGAAATCCCACAAAAGTCTGGCTTGCCAACATTATTATTGACTAAGGACTACTAAGGATGCACATCCAAATATCAAAACTAAACCTCAAAGCAAAATTTCGAAACACAAGAACATAGGGTCAAAGGAACGATGGTTTATCATCATTTTCCAAGTTGAAATTGCCATGACATTCTGGTAAATCCATCCTCTTCGTCTGTTGAAACCCAGTTTTTGTCTCGTTCAATCCCCGATTTTCCCCGGCGAAATCCACCAAACATCGCCGAGCGACTCCCACGGTGGCCAACGCTTCACCGTTTCGCCCCGGAGGGGCGACCTGAGTTCCCAGTCCACTCTGGTGATACTGTGGAAAATGGAGATTTGAGCAGGGTTATTACAATCATATATGATATGAACCTATATGAACTCTATTGCATATTTATATTGATCAATTGATAATGACCAGGTTTTTGTTGACACAAAGAAATCTGAGGGCCATCCAGCCACCCCAGTTTGGTTGGATGCCATGGCATGGCTGCGGTCGTCTACAACTGTACCCAGTTTATCAGGAATAGGTGCTATCTTTGCCATCCCGACTGGAGGTTTATTGATAGCTTCACCAAAGAAAAAGGAGAAGATTGGCCCTGTGCTGACCCGAAGGTCCCATAAAAAAGTGCTGCAGCCAGCACCTTTCACACCCCCAGCGAGCAGGCGTATGGGTCTGCTGGAATCCCCTCAAGGGGTCAGCGATCAAAGTTTCGGTGACCCGGCGCAGTTCTATAGGTACACCAGTCTGGAAATCAGATAGTACTAACAGACTGCAATTGGACTCCACAATGAGTGAGGGCTTGGAGAGAGATCTCCCAATTCCACCTGACTTTCTTGAGCAAGCGGTGATTTTTGGATGTTGTACCATCTACTTCCCAGGAAGTTGCACAAAAGCCGTGCAAAACTGGCACCCAACTTGAGTCTATGCTCTAAGCGGTGCCATCAACTGTTCAGCTTTTCTGTTGCGCCCTATACTGCTCCTGCCAGACTTCGTGCTTGTCAGGGGCCAATGGCAAACCTACTCCTTTCGCGTACGCTTCATGCGTGAAGGCATGCCGCCGTTGTAGCCAGTGTGTTCTCTATCTTTCTCTTTGGTGCTATTGAGAGTACAACAGCCGCAGCGCAGAACTTGCAGCTTTACAAATGTTGGGCCATGTCCCACCACTTTCCAATCAACTAGAAAAAACATCAAACCTCATCACATGAGCCAAAAATAGCCAACAAGCCAATCTTGGGACATGGGGCACCATCGAATGATCTTTTCTTGGTGTGACCCTGTTGATCGCGAAAAATCGACGCTCAGCGGCAAGGAATGCAGGCGCGCTTCACGCACCAGCCGTTCCCTCCAAACCACTGCAAACGACGCAGGCAGCGGGCGCCACAGGGGCACGTCAATCTGGGAAAGGCTGGGAGATGTCAAATATAATGGGCATATGGGGATGTGTCAAAACCTATTAATTGCCATATCTGGGGAGATGAACATCCATAACTCCCAGCTATGACGGTTCACTAGGGTACCAAATTATTGACTCATACCCATATCATAGGACTGTGTAGTAACCAGCCACTATGGGGACATAACAACCAGCTGGGATATTTAATCCTATCCCCACGATGGCTGATGGGGATTTATAACCCACCAAAATGACAATATTGATGTATTGGGATATAACTAAGAATAGGATAGAGGGTACCACCGAATTTTATGGCTGATCATGATCTTGACAAAACTGCCATTGGGGGAGTGTACCCCATTTTTAGGCACATCGGTCCAAGGTCATCAAAAAGCAAAAGGCTCAACACGTGAAGTCAACATGATTCAACAATCAACAATCAGGGATGTGGGGGGGGGGGCTAATTAGCTAAGGTTGTTAAAAATTCAGGCGAGCAGCTAGCTCGCTTTTGTGATGGATCTATCAATAGCTGAATGGCTTTATGACCCAACTCATAGCTTGGAGGGCACCACATTGCAGACCAGCCACCAAATCTCCATGGATTGAAGCACGGGAAAATTTACGGATCATCATCTTCCAGGATCATGCATCAGTTATTCTCACTTGTCCAAAATTTTGAAACAATGGTGAAACAATACATGATACATGGTTCTTGTCGTTTCTTGTTTACTGCAATTCCCTCAGATCCAGCTAGTAGTTGTTCCAACTTCCTGGTAAAGTGTGAAGTCGCAATCTCCATCCCTTGGAAAAGGGATGAACATTTGCAAGTGTCAAGTCTTGGTGAAACCGCCATTGTTGCCGCTGAAATCCCCAACTTCGCGAGTGAAATTCCCATGGTGAACATCCCCGTGCTCGGCCCAAGCGCACCCGTGACGGCTGGAACTCCTCGTCTGTGTCTCCTCGCAGCTACGACAGGCCCCGGTCAGGACGCCGCAGCGGCAGAAGAGCAGCTGACCTCGGTTAGACCCCTGGGCTGCATGAAAGACGTTAGATTTATGATGGTTAATGGGTTCTAGTTCTAGTAGTCAAAAAAATCATGTATTTTTTTAATAAAACTAGGTAGTGGAACGCCTTACACTAATCAATCAACAGGGGGTAGCTCAGGTAGGTTTCGTCCATAGAGTCTATAACTAAAGAGATGGGGGGTCAATGGAATAATCAATCATTGAAAACACGGAGGGAAAAGATGGGGATTCAACCAGGGCCCTAGTTTGCTAAGTTGATTCGTAACTACTGTGACTCCTGGGTTTATGGTGAATCTCATGATATCTCTGCACTCAGGTGGTTTATGAGGACCCAAAATATGTATGGCTATGCCAAAGGAGCACCCAAAAAAATCTACTGTAGGTGCCCACTACAATGGGCAAAATATGAGGATGGGTCAAGTCCTTGGGGTCCCCGTTGTTTTCAGCATCCATTTAATATGGGGGTTCAACAAATTTGATCCATGCCCACATATGGGTGTGTCTGAAATTGAGAGATGAGATCTCCCAAAATGGTCATCTTAATAGAAAGACAATGATAAAGCATCAAAATGAATTGGGGACAATATCTTTTCAAGCAAACTCATATACCAATATGTAGGTCTGCTATAAAGCTGGAAAAATACCGATGGGGTGATATACCAATGGGGTGATAATGTGCTGGTCCATGACCGGGGACGTGGCTGTGTCAGGGGACTATCCCCAGATCTCCATTGATCCCAGACAATTGTCTTGCTAAATTGATGTATCCCGATGATTGATGGTTAATATGGGTTTGACTGAAAATAGTACCCCAAAATCAGATGGTTGATCATCATTTTCCACATCAAACTAGCCGTTTTGGTGACACTCTCCACTTTGGGACAGACCCAAAAGGCTATCCGCAGATCTTCAGCTCCTCCCACAGAATCACCCAGCTGCTGTCTCCCGGCACGGAAGCTGCATCCCACTCCTGGAGGCGCAGGAAGTTCAAACCCCGTATAAATGATGCTTGCTTCATGATGTTCAAATATCCATTAAAAAAAAAAACAAAAAAAACGATTTTGGCGCTGGTACAATGTGATAAACCCACTAACAAACCAACCAATTTCACTATTTGGGGGTCCTTACAACCTGTAGACCTCGGAACAAATCTCAACTTTCATACTTCTACTCCCTACCTTGTTCCTGAGGCCGCCTTCTTTCAAGAATCTCCGCTTTCTAACATTGTCTTAAAGAAAGAAAGCAACAACTGCATATCTCAAAAACGATCAATAGACTTCTACTGCTTCAAGTTCTTGCTCAACAATCCAACTTCTCTGAAAATCCATCAATTTTAGAACTTCACCTCCAACTTTCTCAAAAAAAACAAAAACAACAAATGTCCACCCCATTCCCATCCCCGGGGCTGTCCTGCTCCTCCGCCATCATCGCCAGCAACTCCGCGGCGCTGACGTTGCCGGCGGCACCCGGCGCTGGCACCGCGGAGCCGCGCAGGGCGCAGGAGGTGCAGCTGCAGCCCTGTTGGAGTTGGAAGCCATGCCTTGGTGGAAAAAATGGGATGGATTTAGAGGGGCCAATGCATGGACAAGGTGATATTGGTTCATACTGGCTAAGAATTGGTTAATAGTGATTAAGGGTGATTAATCATGATTGATAGTGGCTAACGGGAAATATCACTAATCACAATGATAAAACCATTTACGGTTTTTAATGGCCAATAGGAATGGTAATAAATGTTGAACCACTACTAAACAATAGGTTGTATTGATATAGCCAGTGTTAAGCAGTATAAACCAATGGGTGAATGGAAATAATGAGATTCATGGTTGAGCATTCAGAGTGAATAATGACTAATGGGACATATCACCAATAAAAAAGTTCAATATTGTATCATCCCTTTTAAAGAAGTATCTATCAATATTCACGATGGAGATAAATGGTGCATGGTTCTTGGATTCAAACGTCATAGTCTCTGTGTATCATCACAAATATCGACGCAGATGTCTGAATAAAGACATGAGCGGCTAGGATGTTATTCTAGAAATAGATGCATGATGCGCATGTGTGCATGACTGCATGTCGAGAAATTGTGATTGTTTTGAAGAAAAACCTTTGGACTCGCAGAAGCTTCAGTACAAAACTACAGCGGATGGAAGAAATCCTTCAACAGTTGGTAGATGGTTTATCCCATTACAATATACATATATATATAGTTTATCAGAATCTCACTATTTACAATGTTGCATAGTTACCTAATAGTTTCTAACTGGCGCAGGATTTCACAACCATCCACGGTATTTCCACTTGTGCTTCGATGTGCCATCCCAGCGACTCTTTGCCCAAGTCCGTTTGACAGTCGATGCCACAGGGACAGTGGAGGAAGTTACCAGCTTCCATGGGTTCCAGCATCTCCTGAAGGGAAATCCCAATGGATCACAACTTGTCTGATCTTTCTCCCTGCTCAAACCAAAATGGTCTGTAGTTCCTGATGTTGTCTTCTTCTTCATGATCCTTTCTTCTCGTATTGGCGCTGCTGTTTTGTTCTTCCTCCGTTCCTTTCCCTTTCCTTCTCTGTTTCTTCCCTTCCTGTCATTTTTTCTTCCAATCTCTTTCCTTTCAAGCACTACCCAGGCTGCTTTTTCCTACCCAGCACCAATCTCACAGCAGTTCCCAGCCAACAAGCTCCGACTCCCTACCAGGCCTTGGTCGCAGTCACGTTCGAAAGGGTGCCAGTGACGCCAGCATCAGCAGCGCCCAGGACCATCAATCCCAACAGTTTCAAGGCCATGATGAGTGGATCAAACGGAGGCAATCCGATGATTTCGTACTGCGAGCCACAAACTGCAACGAAAGAAACTGCTGGAATCGGTAAGCAGATGGATGGTATATCATGTATAACTGCACATCTTTTTGACAAAGTTGCAAGTAAACGGATGGTACAAGGTATAACTGTCTAATTTGACATAAGTTGACTGTACATGACTAAACTTAATTGTGATTCTGGTGCGAAACTATGCTTGTCCATGGCTCGCACTGCCTCTAACATAGTTGTACCCTGCTGGGATCTCCGACGCCCCCGGCCACCATACGCCTGGGAAAAGCGTGGCAAAAAAATGGTGGTGACCGCGGAGAGGAAAGACGCATCAGTGACGTGTAAAAAAATGTTGGGGATGTGATGAATGAATTCTTCATTTAGAAGAAAAAGAGAGACAAAATATCTTAAATGTTATTCACACCTGTTGCTGCCCTCACCTGTTTGGGCTTTCCTGCTCAGTTACAGTTTGGTTGAGGAATTTGTCTATCCAAACTGGAGATGCCTGAGATGAAGGATGTCCATCCCTGACGATTGCGTCCCATCACTTCTACTGGGAGGAAAATAGTGGGAGGAAGAGAAAAGTTAAAGAGTCAAAGAGAGAATAGAAAAAGAAAATAGAAGGGAACCAGGGAAGAAATTAGAAAATGAGGAGAAAAATGGCAGGAGACAAAAGGGAGAATATTGGAAAAAAAGGAAGGATAAACTAGGGACACAATCAAAATAGAGAAAATATATAGGGAGAAAAGGATAGGAGGGAATTGGAAGAACATAGGGAGCAAATATAAAGATAAGTTAAATATATTTTAGACGTATTTAAATAATGCATAGAATTGATTGAAATGTTATATAATCGCGGCGGGAGGAAAAAGGATGAACATAGGAAGAAAATGGCGGGAGAACATTGGGAGAAAATAGCAGGAGAAGATAGAAGAAAACATGGAAGGATAAAATATCATAAAAAAAGGAGAAAATGGGGAGAACATCACGAGAATATTGGGAGAAATAATGAGAATATTGGGAGAAATAATGAGAATATTGGGAGAAAATCGCCAGAATGCAAGTTTAGCTGCAGTGTCTGCCAAAATGCCCCAGAATATCAGGGAGATTTGTGCGGGCTCCGGTTGGGCTCCCCGACTGCAGAGGCACATTGGGCATGTTGGCATAGGTGAGGCAGATCACCACTACAGCCTTAGTTATCCAGATCCCTCATGCCTTTTTTCCATCCCCTACCACTGCTTTTCAGATGTGATAAATAGGGAATTAACCCATGATTTGATTCAACAAACCATGATTTCCTATTGATATTGGCTGATAATAAGTTTGAACCATACCCAAATATGGCTGGGTTATCCCACAATCTCACCTTTTCTCCCCGTGGCTGGCTCCCAGTTCCAGCAACCTGAACGTGACGCTTCATCGCCAAGCGGCAATGTACCACATCTGCTTGACCACTGCCATCAAAGCACCCGCCTCTAACCCGAAGGTAGGAGAAAAGATGAGAACAGGATATGCGGTGAAACAGATTTCACATACAGGCTATGAACCACTCACTCTGTGTTTCCCGTGATTTTTCTACGAAAAAATGGGAACTCGATGCAGGAATATATTCATGAGCACATCCCATACCTTCCACCCTCTTCAAAACATTCAAAAATCCACGCACCAGTTGGATTGTCCAGTGAGTATCCAAGTGTTGTTGGTGAATATGCCATTTTTGAATATGTTTGATGGGTTACCCCTTTACAGTATGAATATACTACAATCAAAATCATGTTTGCTGAGGAGCTTACCCATTTTGTCACGTTTCAAACGGTCCAAGTTGGACAACTCTGGGCTGTCCGGGCTGCAATCAGCAGTGCTGAAAAGGGGATGAGCCTTGGATTCAAATGTGATGCCTTGGGCACAAGCACAGATTTGTTCACAATCTCTTGTTAGAAAACTGGCTGGTTACTGTAAGAACGGGTTTGCCAGTTCAGGGATTGCTTTCTATAATCCCAATATTATTTTCATAGTATAACCGCATACAACAATAAAAAAACAACAGGGGTTTCGAACACTGTTCAGGTGAGTTCATGACTTTCAGCTGGCGATTTCAAGCTGGAAACGCATTGTACGGATCGGATTTATCAGGATTGGGTACATGAAATCTGCCAAACTCTGAAGTTTTATTGTAATACTTGCATTATCTTGCATTGAACCTCAACCTGTTTGTTGTAATCCAAATTAATTGTGGAAACATAGGTGTGTCCAACAGTGGCTTTGCCAGGTGACAACGATATTCTGTTTGAACTAAAACAATTCACCAACCTGGTCTAAAGTGATATTGAGGTACTTATCTCCTACTGAGTCTCATGTTTGGTGATGGTCAGTGAGATTCGTCTGCTGGGCCATCTGTCCGCCGGGACTCCACACGTCCGCAAGAGCTTCAATGGTCCAGCCCTACAAGTCAGAAAACCCATCAACGGATTTTGAATGTGGTGATGGGTCAAAATCCTGGTACCTAGGAACCCTAAAGTTGCTGGTTAAATGTTAAATTGGTTAATGAATGCTATTCCCCCACATACGATAAGAACAGGTTTGACCCATCCCCATATCTGTTTTAGTTCACTGATTCATCACAACTCATCTACAAATACCTGCGCCAAAGGCATGGTGGATATCCTCCGCTGGTGGGACAGGTCCGGTATAGAGTGACTGCCCACTTGGCTACCTTCACTGACTTTCCTACACACTCTTCGTCCCAGGCTTTATGTTTAGAGTTTCTCAATTGTCAACGCTATGTCCACACGTCCAGTTTTTGTTCTCATATGTTGCCTCTGAACTCTGAACACCATCATTTTTGACCCGCCAAACTTCGATTCTCCTGGGAGCAAATCGTATATCTCCACAGCAGAGCTCAAGGTGGTAGACAATGCGGGACTTCAAACACAAAAAATGAAGCATTTATCTTTAAAAAATCTTCACGCCCTGGAAAATAAGCAGAAATGTTGATTATAGTATCTCTGATAGTGAACTATCCCCATTTTTTGATTGCACCTCGTGATTGTCCCATCCCCTCTCAGGGCCATCCAGGCCATCCTTGCCAAGGTACTGTTTGGCAACATACCTCAGAGACGTCCCAAGTGAAATCAGAAGATGCTTGAGATGATCAGAGAATCTGAAAGAAACAACAGATTATAAAGTATGTTATGAATATACAAATCGGAACACTGGGAAAACAACAGGAAAACATGTTGTTGCCTGGATGAGTCTCTTGGGGATGGGATGGGCAAAATGAATGGATCACCACAGCCGGGTTTTTGTATGGAGGTAGTCCATATTAGGGGATCAGAGTAGAAACAAACCACTGGGATCAGTTGGCACCAAGCAACCCAGTGATCAGATTGCCTGGGATCGCCATAATCTGTCCTGGAGAGGACTGACATGGATTAACCCACTCAAATCCGACCAAGGAAAACTGTTTTCAAAGGTAAGATGCAAACGCAGTGGGAAACACATCAAAAAGTGTCCATGGTCCAAAAAGATACCCCACGGGTCACTTCACCCAGTGGGGTCCACCTCGGTGCCAGAATCAAACCTGGCCTGGAAGCATGGAATAGACGCTCACCATCACCTCAGGTTTTGGAACGAAAAATCATCACCAACCCTACCAGTGCTGGAGCCACCAGCCGGAAACGCCTCACTGCAACCAGGGGACAACTTTCGAGGGATCCGGATGTTCGAAGAGGCCCAGGGATTGGTTGAAGAATTGTCCGCCGATGTCGGACCTCGAAACAGCTGGAGCTAGTGCCCAAAATCCAAGGAGACCGAGATCACAACTTGGATTCCCCATGTCCAAACGATGAAAAATGGGCGATAACCCTGGCCAAAACCTCTCCCAGTTATCACTGGGAGACGCTGGTGGACGCAGCTGAGGTACACCAAATTTCCACCAAAGGCCAGCAAGAAAGCGCAAAGGCCTCGAAAGCTGACTGATTTCACCCAAGCCCTCGCCAAAGCCACAATGCCAACTTGTCTTCAGGTCCAATGGAATTATGCAGGAGAAACAGTGAAAGATTTGGTTTACAGACTTCATGTGATCCAATTATGTGTGAAACAGATCTCATCTAATATGATCTCGATGATGATTCTGATGGTTTGAGATCCAATATGGACCACTGTGGATGTAGCACTAACTAATGTCTTATTATGATGTTTATCATGAATATAATATAATGTTTCCATCCAATATACAGATTTCCCACATGACATGAAACCATGAAACCTTGGGATCCCAGCAGAGCCGTCGCAGGCGTCGATGCCCAAACGCCTCGGGGTTTCCCCCACGTTGGGGACCCCCAAATCACCAAGTGACGAGGAAAACCAATGGGTGTAGGGTACCACTATTTTAGGAACCCTTCCATGGAGGCAGAATGCTGTCAAGTATTTGTTGTATGAATTGAGTATCTGCTTGAAGGTATAGAAGTCAATCAAGACTAAAACTGTGCATATACAAAAAGAAATGTGGGTCCCAATGGTCTCGGTCTCAAATGAGCTCTCAAATGCTAACCGGAGCGATACCCAGCATAATCTCTGATGATATGATATGGCAGGGTATCTTGGTACGACTAAGGGCTACTCAAATATGTTTCTGTTTGGTGTTTTCACTCCATGCCAAAAGTATCTTAGTCAGTTGGGATCATTCTCTTAATTTTTGGGTTGAAAAAAGATGAAAAAAAAAGGCGTTGGAAATCACCACTTCGTTCCCCTCAATACCACTTGTCTACATCAGCCCTGCCAACCCCTCTCCATGCCAGGCAGCCAAAAAGAATGGTTGTACCAGGCCTGGCACATTGACAGCGGAGGACTTGTATAATGACTTGGATTTAGCCTCCAGTATTCTCAGCTGGCAATCAGGAATCCTATTTTTTGATAGGGATTCCAATTTGAAATGGGGAGTCCTCATGAAATCTCATGAAATATTATCAATTAATTCATGTACAGTTTTGGGTGATTTTCCATCACCATGTCTGACTGCCAGAGGGCATCGGATGAAAGATGGGGAGATCGCCCAACAACACTGAATATAATCTCCTGGTTGTGTTGCTTGCATGCATATGGGTATTATATAGAATTCACACAATGGTGCAAGTACAACATATCTAAAATAAACATGGTATGGATAGAAGCATGTTCGTTGAATTGAGACTAAGTCAAGTGGCTTTGGGCATCCGTTTCAATTGGTGTGTTATGGAAAATCTACAGGCAGTACCCCGACGGTGGTCCCCGTAAACCCCTGAACAATGGCTATGGTGAGGCCGGCAAGTTACCCAAGCAAATCCATATATCTTGATGATAAAACTAGAAAAACAAGGTGAAATCCCCCATGTTTTGGTGGTTAAACCATGTGAAACCCCCAATTTTTTTGATGTTTCAGTACCCTTAGTCACCCCCGAAAAAAAATCACCTGGGAAATCCCTCCGCGCCTCGCAGGAGTCCGGCGATCCCATGCCTAGCGAAGAAGGAGTCCGGGCTGTGGGATTTCCCTTTAAAAAAAAAAAACATTGAGGAATGGTGATTCATCACTGATAATCAATGGGAATCATCATGAATTATCCACAATATCATGGGAATATCACTGATAATCATGATAATCAATGTGAATATCATAGGAACTATCAATGGGAATATCATTTATCAAGAAATTGCATCAATGATGATACAGTAATGAATTCTCCATAATATCATGGGAATATCATAGGAATATCATGGGAGATATCATAGGACATACCGATAGGAACTATCAATGGGAATATCATTGATAATTCAGAAATTGTATGGGAATATCATGGGAAATGTCAATAACCAATGAGAATATGACGATGAACCATTGGATTCTGGGGTACCGCATTTTTGAGACAAACCCATTTGGGAGGTGATGGTTGAACCAGTTGAGCCTTTTTGATCATTTAGAATACTCTTAAAAAAGCGCTAACTAACCACAGAATCATAGTGAGTCATACAAGCGTCTTTTCAGGATGCCCCATTTCGGGAATATAACACCATCAAGGGCCTTTGAAGCCTCTAAGTTGCCCTTGTCAAGAAATAGGATGCTCTAAAAGAAAACTGCTGACTATATAGTCTACATTGGTTAACCTAGTGACCAACAGGAAAAGGGGTGGTGCTTAGCCACCAGAATCGGTGAGGTCAAGCGGGGGCTGACTAACGAAAAACCATGATTTAACTGGCAAAAGGATGGACAATTGCCAACCAAAATTGAAGGTGCATTTAACAAACAATGGAATGATAAAGTAATATGAAAATATATGACATATATCATATATCTTATATTATTTAACTATTCTGATCAGTGTCTAATGAGCAAAAAAGAACATGTCACCATTTCATTAATATACACGGGGACGTGGATAGGTCAAAACTCTGGCAAGCTGCCGCTCACATCCCAAACATGGTGCCAGAATGCAGATTTGTTGGATGTAAACTACCACCAAACACTACGAGTACTACCCATGAGGGATTCAAGTCTCAAGCACTGCTTTATACAATCTGTTTGACCCACATCTCAAGAGGTTTTAAAAATCAATTTTCGTGAAAAGACTGGCGCAATGGCTCAACTGCGAAACTTCTCCAAACGTGTCCCTTTCCAATGAAGCAATCTGCGATCAAGTCGCTGGTCATCTGCGGGTCGGCAGAGCAAATTTTGACCCATTCCCAGTCATTCCAAGATTTCTTTTATTAATGGTTAAAATACCTCCACTTTTACTGATGTTTTTTGGGATGCTTGACCCTCTCATTCCGCACATCTTCCAAGATTTGACCAGGACCAAGGCCGAGGGACCGAAAGTCTTGCCTCGCCGGAGGTTCACCTGGCTGGGTCATCGTGGGAACGATGGGAAAACGCGGATCGTGTTTATGCCGTGTGTCTGATAATTGCCATATTCATATAAGTGTGGGGAAAATGATGAAAACCAATGAAATCGGAGTGTATGGAATAGTTTGGTTGCTCAGTTGTCTTTGGAAGATACACCAAAAGGATGTAGGTCAGCATTTCCGGACTTCATGGTGGCCCAAAACTATGGTGGACATTTGAGATCCAAATTTGTGGGGTCCAAAAAGTTGCTTCAAGAAACTTCGCCAATGAAGACCAGCAACCCCTCTCGTGGTGCATTCGATCATGTCACCACAATCTGGTGCCTCCTAATTAGTTATAAGTTGGCAAAGTTGGTCTATTAACCCATTGTAGAAAGCATATGTAACCATATGTAACCATAGAATATATATGTAACCATATATGTAACCATATGAGCACCCGTCAAAATCCTATACATCTCAGTAGTTGCTATTATCGGTTATATATCGCTTTTGGCGGGGGCCATATCGCCTTACAGTGTTTCGTGCACATCTCTGACAAAAAATCTGCGAGCGCTTCCACAGCCACCACCCGAGGCTCCAAGCTTTCCGCCACGTCTCCGTTCTCGCTGCCGTTCTCGGCAAACCACCTGGGGCGCTGGGGCAATGGCACGGTACCCGGGTGAAAGTCAGAGAAGTATGAACAGAATTGAACAGAATTGGTGCTATTAGGATCTTGATTCATCATGGGTTGCCGGATGTTCATCAGCAATCGAAATGTTTTCACGAGCTCCACCCATCATTTATAAGGACTTACAGTACATCCCTTTGTTTTGGTTTAAAAAACCACTGAATCTTGTTGGTTGCATCTGCCTGCTTCCGATATTGTGTGATCGCGCTACTCACACTACTCTAGTACTTGACAAATCCTCAAACAATACAGCACAACTACAGCTGGTGGCTTGGAAGGGAGCAAGTGAGAAGTTTGGCTCCCAGCTTGTAAGGACCTGTTGCCCTATGGGTGAGGTGTTGTCTTTCAAGCCCCTTGGCTCTGGTGGGTTTTTCTTCGAAGCGATTTCCAGTTCAATCATACAGGGACTGACTACCCGACCACCATGGTTCTGTGATTCTCAAACCCGCTCCCTGGGACGCCACGCATCTCGTTGTCATGGTGGTCCTCCTTTTCCTTCTCCGCCTCCACCATCGGACGATTGGTCAACACCCAAGGGAATCACCGCCAAAGCGAAGATGTAGATTTCACCGGCAAAATCTGCATCTGCCCTTTTTTTGCCAGCAGAAATCGGGAAAATTGCTATGATTCTGATATCATCAGCTGATCATCAATATGGGGATTGAAACCTATGGTTGCCTATGGTTTTAGGTTAAAACGACATAGTACCCTGTTTTCGCACCAAGAAAAACCTGGTGCTCGTAGATGTTCATGCGTATTGACCAATCCCCAAGGTTGACCTGTATCAATCCTTCGCGGTTGGGCTTATCCAAGAGTTATGTAGCTAGGCAAACTTCTGATGACAAACAGTCACAGAAATTCCGCATCTCACCCTCCTGAAAACTAACATACAACCCTGAAGAACAGACTCTGGAAGATGATTGTACTGCTGGAATTTGCCATGTTTGTTGGGTTTCATGATGTTTATTCATGTGACTTTTCAGAGGCATCCGGCCTTCACAGTACAGAGAATGAGAAAGAAGACCACGGAGCCCACTGAGCGGCAGCCAACCAGTGGGACTCATACTGAAAGATTGGTGGGATTGAAATTCTGAATTTTCCGCCTCCGATCATTTTGAATGAATCATCCTGGTATCAAAAGACTCCATATCAACATCCTCCACTTTCATCATGGATGAAAAATGCATTATCCAGTTCTTTTCAGGCTCCAACAGGTTTGGACGCAAATGATGAGGTCCGGATTGTTCTCGATGACTTCGAACACCATGATCAACAGCACCTGATGTCGACGGCGCTTAGCCGTGCCCGCACCCGGGCCCGACAGACTGAGCCGCCCGGACGGGAATAGAAATGCATACCACATTCCTGGCACAAATGGGAATGGGAATGGGTAAAAATTGCGATGGACTGTTTGGACACACAAGATTGGTCAGTTTTTGTTTTAAACTCATCAACAAAAATGTCTGTTTTGGGAAGAAATATCGACCCTTACCCAGATGTTACGTTTACACTCCCCAAGAAGGGAGTCGACTACGTATTACAGAGTAAGATGATGGGCCCATGCCCATACAAGAAGAGATGGCGACCTGTAGGACCAGCTCAAAGGAGATCAACACCATTGCTGTTTTGGTCTCCCACACCCGAAGTAGACACCCATCATCCCAGTCAAGTCTGATCAGCACCAGGAGATGGGTGGTTGGTTCGCATCATAAAAAAAGACGCAATTGTGGAAATTGTAGCACTGAAACCCCCATTCCTTGCTGCTTCTTTGCCCGCACACTTGATAGAGACTGACCCAAAATGTCGCCCCATTGATGATACCCTAGCCTACTACTGAATGGGGGGGGGCTACCAAAATAATGACAGTTCCATTACGTATGGTACCCCCCGCCCAGGGTCCAGAGGGTAGCCAAGGGCTAATTCACACCTCCAACCATCAGGTCAAAACGAATCAAAACAAGAGACAATGCCGTAAACCCGAATCAGAAAATGAGCCCATGCTCCCTTGCATTACATCTTTTCGAAACACCATTTTTATGGTGAGATCGGCAAGTCTTTCCAGTTGCCCAGCTCCATTCTCAACTTGCCCGAGAGGCATAAGGCAATTGAAGGCGAAGAAAGCACCCGCCATCAACTCCCGGTCCGCGCTATTGGTCACCTCATTGCATACCATCGATATATGCCGTTCTACAAGCCATTTTTCGTATTTCATCATCACTTGTCATTTATCAAGGGACCCCAAACATAAATCTATAACCAGATTTCTCAATCCAGGGTTGACATTACACTTGTAGGACAATTACACGGGTATGTGGCTCAAAAATTCTGGTCATTCTTAGTCTTCAATCCAACCTGGAGGGAGCAGAATTCTGAGCCAAGACACTTCCAATTGCTCTATTTGAACAAGAAAAGATTGGCTGTTGGGGTTGTCCTCAATGTTTGGACACAATAAAAAATATGGGTATCCCTATGTCTCATGCCGGCAAAACGACCCATGCCCATGTGCCACATGTTGGATCTCAGCAATTCCATGTTGTATTAGTTCAATGCTTTGAGACCAACTAGCCACCAAGAATTGCACCAAGGATGTGGATTGAAGCATTCAAAAACAACAACATCAGACTATATGCCGTCCAACGAATGGTGAGTTTATCCAAACAACCAAAGAGAAAAGCATGGACATCCAGCACAACCCAACAAGCCTTTCAGCCCTGATCACTTTATGATGCCGAGCCTCCTAAGACACCAACCCATAGCTGAGTTTCGCACGTCAGTGGCCATCGTAAACATCACCTTGGCGTGAAAGAACAGGGATTACATCAACCAACTGAGTGTAGAACTCCATTTTGTGATGAACCATTATGATTCATGTAAACACCAGTAACAACTTAGTAAACCACTATCCTTAGTCACATTTGGTCTAGATGTGGCTGGTCACCAATGCTGTTCCAGCACTGCACCATACTGCTGATTTTTTGTTGATTTAACACGTGGAAAAGGACACACACAAAACACACTGAAACTTACAAATGGCAATCTAACTTGGCAATGGAGAATGCCCTACGTATATACATTCATCGCTTTCCGATGAAAGTCTGTACTTTCCCAGTCAATTGTGCTTGATTCTTGGAAAATGGCTTATTCGGGGTTTCAATGGTTGCCCCTCTTCACAAAGCGACAAAGCGAAAATGTGAGTTCCATGGACAATGTATCTGACCAACTGATTCCCAGTAGACGAATGGAATCGGTCGAAACTCTAAATAGATAATGGGTAGGTTCTCATCCATTTCATCCATTTCTAGATGGTTTTTGTTTCCACTGGTTTCCTAGAATCATCCGATGTTTTCCATACACATTCACAGATTAGATAGATATTTTCCCCGTAAAGATATGGAGGATTTCCCGACAACCCCATGTTTTGAGGGTGTCACCACTTATTCTTCGGCTCCCAACGTTGCTGGTGAGTCCAAAGGAGCCAATGATCTGAGCCTCGAAAGGCTGGGAGAATATACCTAGACCCTCCAAGTACCTATGAAAATGGTGAACCATACTCAAATCATTGGGTAAAATGCCCACTATTATGGGTACTTGGGTCTAGATACATTAAATAACATAATTACATAATGATTGTATGCAATTATATAGAAAGAGAAGATGCATACATTAAAAATCCAATATACTGTGTGTATACATATATATCATATTACATCATATGATTTTGTACGTAAAAAATGTCGTACAAACATGTGGAATGGGCTGGAGTGTTGGGTTAAAATGCTATTCTGTAGTCAGATACAGCAACCATTAACCATCGCAGTGCCAGCAGTGGGTCTTCAGCCCAAGGTACTACGGTGCTGAGCCACAGTCCACTGGAGGTCTCACCAAAAATCTGCAAGGTCCTGAGCGGATCCACATCGCGTTGGCAGTGCTGATACTGTTCACCCCGAAAATTGCTGGGAGTTGTTGATGTTCATCCAAAGAAATGGTATAGGTTTTGATCCACATTGCCAAAAAGGTTTGGAAGTGGGTGATGAGTCCCAGTTAGGTGGTGGATATGTTTTGAAACCACCAATCAGGGGAGAAAACAGGCGTAGAATTCGTTGAACACCAAAGTGTCCATAGATGTGCCTCCCGATTTCTTTACTTTCCTTGCCCTCAGAATGCGGACTCAGGATGTTGGGTCAAGTCAGTCGATATCCTGAAGGAGATGGTGTTCTATCAGTTCTATCCATAAAACGATCCCAAATATTGATGCCCATACTGTCACCCCAGGGGCTAACCACTGGTTGTGAACCCTTGAGACACATTTAAGAATCAGATTTAAAAAAAAAAACATTCCTTGATGGTCCAGGCGCTTTGCATGGACTTGGAACCACTGGTGCCCTTGGTATTCTTGAGCACGTTGTCGATGCGTCGATGAATTTTCCAGCCCATACTTTGTCCAGCAAACTAGGCCCTTTGGAAAGCCAATTTGTAATAATCATAAAATTGCCCTATTATGAAACACTCTTTCCAACCATTGCTCTGGAAAAGGAAAATGGCCAAAGAAAGGTAGAAGAATGACCCCCTTGCCGCCGTGTGAAAGGCCCCAGAAAGGTCCCAGGTCCCCGACCAGCCAGGTAAGAAGGTGCCAGCCGCAAAGAGCCCCACCGCTATCTCAGCAGGACGGCTTTTTGTGGCAAATTGTTTTGTAAATTGGTTTACCATCCACACAAAAGTCCCATCTCGGGATCATATTACCCAGTCATACCCCCTGGGACCCAAGTTCATGAATATATAAATCTGAGACACTTGCCAGGGTTTTGTTTGGGTGTATTCTTGGCCCCCGACTCGGCGATCTACCGCATCACTAAACCTGCAGGGCTCCAAAGCAGTTGCAGGAAAACGCATCAAAAGGTATGAGGTATGCATGATATTGTATGATTCTGCCCTCATAATCCAAGAATGGGAAAAAAAAACACGTGCTAAGCTGTGGCGAATTAGTATTGGCATCTTTGATAGATGATTTGCTACCGATTATATACTGGCTGGGCCATCCCAAATATGTATCACCACTATAACCCAGCGACCAGCCCATGTTTTTCTTGGTTAGCTCAACCATCAATTCTTGACTCTTTACCTGCACAATCGGTTGCTTATGTGCCAGTCACCATGGCTCCTGAGTTGAGCAACAATCAATTCGATGCCCGCCTGCATGCCTATATCTTCGCCATGTTACAATGTGTTGTGCCCGTTATCCTCAAACAGTCTTCTACAACTTTGTTTCCGAACATCATATAAATCATATTGTTTGTTGCCTATATTTCCCATCAAGTTTTTCATTGGATTGGTTAATAGGATTTTTTTTAACCGGAACCCCCATCCTATTTCATGGGAATATCCCATAGGTTTCCGGTTACAATTTTCCCTTTAACCAATCCGAGGGTTCACCTTTGGAAAGTTCACCTTTCAACCCCTTGCCGCTGCCGCGTTTCTCGGCCTGCCAAAGGGTCCACCGAAGATCACAGCCACGGCGCCTTGGAGACGAGCTGCTGGCAACTGAGCCATGAGCCATTTACAGGAAACCCCCATATTTAATGGGAAAATCCATTGGTTTCCTGTAGATTTTCCCTGAAACCAATCCAATGAGAATTACTTCTTGCTTCATAGGTTTCCCTATGATGGATTCTCATGATCATCATAATCCCTGAAAAAAGAAAATCAACAGCAATCAAGCCATGTTTGACGACTATTTTTATCACCTTTAGAAAACGGTCGCCACTGACACACCCTGTCAATGTTTGTACCCATTGAACCCAATTAATGGAGGTCCAAGTCTATGGGATCTGGAAAATGAAGTAATTTGTCATATTCTTGGTACTTGGATATTCCATGATATGGACAGTTTCATGTGACTTTCATCGGGTTTTGCCACCACCAAAAATGGACAACTCCAAGCGGCTGATCAAAATGCTCGCGATGGATTGGTACTCTGACCTTGGTCAGGCACCCATTTGGGAATGGTTTATACCATCTCAAAAATGGCACTGTACGTCCAGGGTAGACTACTCGGACAAGACTACAAGTTTCTAAGACTTTCAGCTCACTTTGAAACACCCCCGACTATTTGGTGGATTTATCTTCTCGCCCAAAAGAACCATTGGAAATCCTGAGGACTGGACATTTGTTCACCCCAGTACTGGACTCTCAAGTTGGAGAACACAAAGGTTGCCGCCAAATCTCAGTACCGCTGCAAGGAAAGGGTGTCCATTCTGTACACGCTGCATTGATGTGCCCTGTTTTTGCAGCAGAACCCATGAGTTTTAAGAGTCTTTTGGCATCAACCTTGGTGTTTAGATACTCGAACTGAGCTCCAATTCTTCCCTATTCTGAGGAGCTGGCTACAGTTTCCTTGCTGAAATCCTGCCAAGAATAGGACCTGGCAGACGTGTTGGATCTTGGGCTGGAGAACCCAAAAATTCCAGCCCGTTTTGATGAATCCACAGTGTTTCTTGATCACATCTGCATGTTCACTAGTTACCATCTGTGAGTGAAATGCATCGCTACAGGCAAGAGCGTGTACTTCCTCTGGTGAAAACACCGCCCCAATTTGTGCTGGTTGAAAGCACCAAGATTTTGTGATTGAAATCCATCATTGAGAAACCAGTGATCCCTCATCCCGATCCCAAAAAAATCCAGCCCTAGGCCGCACCTTCATCAGCTGAGGGTTCCTGAGGATACCCACCAACCTGTTCTGCATACCTCACCTCGATGGAAAATGCTGTAGTAATCCTTAAACTGTTTGAGAAGCATCTTTCTACCTCGACTTTCAAAATACCCAGAAAAGAATCATTAAACAAATCACCTCAAAAGAAAACAACAACAAAAAACATGCATCTCAAACCGCTTTGGTGTGTTCCTTTGAGGATCAAAATACGAGGAAAAAAAAGACGCCCATCACCCAGGCCCAGACCCTGAATCTCCCTGGATCTCCTCTTAAACATGCGAATATTGGAAGCGATCAAACCCGACTCTTCCCCAGTCTCATTGGACCTTAGAATGCTCGGTCCAATGTTTCAGCATAGTCCCATCATTGTTGTTAAAGGTGCATGTTTACCCGTCAACAACCGACGATCCAGCGAATGCAAAACAAACCTAAACCTGAGTTCATGCTAGTTTTGTTGGTGTTGCCAATAGTAACCTTTCAAGCGCCTATTTAGCAAATCCAAAACGTCTTCACGGTCAAAGGTAGGAATAGGTCTAGGTAGATGGTCCACTGGTTGAAATGCAAGGTGTCTGTCCAGCAGAAATGTATACAAATGCGACATAGCCAAGGTGGCAAATCCCGATTCAATTGCGGAACTCCATGAGATCTCAACACATCAGGGGAATCCACTCAGAATCAAACGGCTGTTGGATTGATAAATATGCTTAGACTTATAGAGCCGTAGCTATGCAGCGTGCAAACCTCACATATTGGGTTTGTGGGGACATGAAGCCTTGATTTTCAGGCAGCAAGGCCCAAACCGCTAAACCACGCCTTAAAACCAGATTCTGTCCAAAATCGAATCTAGAAGCTGATCTTTGACATGTGGTACAGAACTGCACGAATTGTAGATATTATATATCTATTGATATATGATATATGATACATGATATATGATGTATATACTGTATACAAATCTAAGTTCTGCACCAAGACATGTCACAGCTGATTTTTTCTCAAACGGCTCGAGGTCCTCACTGGCTTTCATCTCCAGTTTCCTGCGGAAAACAACAAGGCCGGGCCCCGAATTTATGGCAATTCTCATGGGGAACATTATGATAAGACGATGATAAGATGATGATAAACTGATGATTGATGATAAACTGATAAACCATGAACATTTGATGGCATCTGGAGACATCCTCACATGAAAATGTGGGATATTTCCGCAAGATAGGTTCAAGTACCCCTCAAACCTTTGGGCCTGCGGATCCCTGGGTTGTATCTTTTGTGCACCATGCCCACCCGACCTTGGATTAAAACCCTTTATTGTGACTTATGACTTATGACAAAACCTTGTGTGAACACATCATACATAGTAATAAAACAGATTCGATAGCGGTATGAGATGGTGCTGCCATAGTGAATCATAATGAAATATATACAGTATTCACTCCGATTCCTTTCCCACTACCGTCTCCATAATTTGCCATTCAAAAACGATCAAAAACGTGCCTCATCCGAGCTCCATTTCTCAGCCATGGCGTGGAGCACTACGAAATGATGAACAAACTGCACTGGAGAACACACGTTGAGGCCGTCACATGAAGGCCTGCTAGGTACCAGTAGCAATGCAAAAACCAGGAAAATAGGTGTGTATTGGAATCTGCCGACGCTCAAAAGTGGAAATGGATCCTGCACACTATCTCAATGTATGGCATGGTCATATCGTCTATGCCCTTCAGAAGCTACACTGATGGAATTCTGACGCATGTTTTGCGGCAACATGCACTGGAACCAAGCCATCTGCAATCGGACTTAGACATCCTCGGCTTGGTTGAAACGATGGGACCCAACGGCAAACATCTCAAAATACACAAAGAATTCTCCATGTCGGGACTTTCCATCCCCACTTGCAAAAAAATGACTCTCCTTAACTTAATCTACCATGAGCCAAGGTTTATTATATGTTTGTATACCCGGTATCTCTAGAAACATCTGCGAAGCGTCATGGTCCTGGCTCTACAATCCTAAAACATCCTGGATAGGGCGACCGGACATGGGAGATCTATGTAAGGTTATGTAACCATCGAAAATGGTGGCTGAAGCTTTGGGAAAAAACGGAGTATACCCCATGAAATTTGTGACACCAGAAATTTCCAGGACCTGGACCCATCTGATTTCAGTCCCCCCATTGGCCCTAAGTCACAGTGGGGGTTCAAACCAAAAAATAGCGGGGAAATGACAGGGGTCGTGAAATGTCCCAGTTGAAATCACCCAACAACCAGGGGATGTCCAACAACCCATCTGTTGTGGTCATGTTTGAAATCCCTGAAATGGATCAAAAGGAGACATTTACCCACCCTTGGATGATGCCAAACCAGCAAAACTGGTAAAACATCACCACCGTCTTACCCCCACCAAGGGGGTGAAAAATGTAACATACATTTTTGGAATGCTCCCGTGCAGGGTTTGGGCACCCTGGCTATACATATATGTAGGTAGTTTACTCAAATTTAAAAAGCGAACGTAAAATTGTATTACATTTTTGGGATAGAAGAGCAATTTACAAATCAAATTTGGAAGCATGAACCCTCAAAATTGTATGTTACATTTTTTAGCTTGTTTGAACATTTCAGAGATATTATCAGAGATATTAAAATCATTTCAGAAATTTTCAGAATATTTCAGAACATTTCAGAACTTTTCAGAGCGAACTGTGCTCCAAGATTGCTTTGAACTCCCACTGGCATTGCCCCAAAAAAAGGTTGAATTATGTGTAATCAGAAGGAGTGGTAGGGGGTGTTGGGGTTGGGGGGGTAGGGACCGTAAAAAGTAACATTAGTATTTTGGGTATCCCGGTATCCCACACAAATATGTTACAATTTCTACCCCCCAGGCCCCCCCCTGGAAACATTTCCGTGGATGTTCATGGGGGGGGGCCCTTGGAAAATGTAATATGGTGTGTGTACCCCCCCCGCACCTATTATGTTACATTTCATTTGTATCCTCCCCCCCAAACATATCTATGTCTAGGGGGGGGGTATAAAAATGTAATTAAAAATTTATGTTACGTTACCTTTTTTACCGCCTAGGGGGGGTCAGGGGCGCTAAGAGGGTGGTGATGGTGAAACTGGCCAACAACTCAGAACATAGTTGTGTGCCATGATTTTGAGTCGGTAAAGAAATCCACATTATGCACTTGCTTTCCATTTTTTTTGGAAAAGAAGTATAAGTGCCAGTAGGAGACCTGGCTTCTTCAGATTCGAGATTGCCGTATATTTCTAAAAACATCCAACAACAAAAGCTAGCCTACACGCAGTTTTGGCCGCTCAAGAAGCCTTCGAATCACCGCTCCACTCCGTGGAATCAGCGGCACTTGTTCGCTGCGTTCATCCGACGCCAGTGCTGGCACTCGACACATCCACGTAGTTGCACATTGCCTCCTATGGTGCGAGTTTTGCCAACGCATTCCTATTGTTCATGTTCAAGTAAACAAATTGCTGACTTACAAAACCATGAAATGCCACAAACGGGAAGAAAATAAAACAGGCAGAGTCAGAGTCTGTGAGAAAATGCCATGTTGTTGTGAAGATATTCCGCTTTTTTGAGGTGCTCCAATCAATTTTGAGTCTGGGACACTCTTGGAACCCGCTCTTTTGATGTCCTGTGAGTCTTGTAAGATACTCTTAGACAACTCTCGCAAGACACTCTTGCTGGACACGTTTGTGCAAGTATCTGAGACACCCTCCGAAGATCTTGTTGACAAGATATTGACATCTATTGACAAACCATGTGTGAAGCTGTGGAGCACATGATGACTCGACCAAAACAAACACTCTCTCCCAGTTGCAGAATATCATGAATGAATCTGCTTGGATCCTTGACCAAAATGACCACATTGGCAGTGTGTGAGTGGAAGTGGTTCGGCCAAGAAAATGCGAAACAGTGAAACTGTGAAACCGTTTTCCATGCTCAGAAAAAGCAAATCACCACTTCGATAGCTGCCTCAGTGGTCACCAGTGTGCTCGAATGGATCCCAATCGGATCGGACCCATACTGTACCTCCATACGGTTCCACTATTCCGCTTCTACATATTGGACCTCCACAAGCCCTAAAGAAAAAGTATGAAAAAGTGGTCAAAATCTGCGTGGCATTCAGATTCGGATGCGATTGTTCATGGTTTCACAAAAATGATGTGCAAAGAGGTTACCCAAAATGTGTGGAAATGGCCCTCTGGAGTCTGGCCCTTTGCAAGGCAACAACGGTGCCAAAGATTACCATGACCAGAGTCAACACCGAAACAAGACTTCCAGGTGTTGCTCACAAACGGCAATCTCTTTCAGTTCCGCGTCACATCTCACAACCGGGATCATGAGAAGGAATACAAAAAAGGATTCCAACAATGCACCTCTGCAACGTCAAGGAATATCAGCATGGACACCTTGCATCTTCTACTCAGCCAGTAGTAGGTGGACATCCTATGGACCTTTGCGCTTTGCCCTTATGGACTCGTGGGTTCGGTTCCAGAAACCGTTTCCAAAGCATGGACTTGGATTGGATCCACCAACAAACATCAACACCATCCACCAGAAAGACAGGCAGAAATCTCATCGAACTCTCTGAGCATCCGGACTTCATTCGTCCTCGGGCCGTGGTGCAACGGCTTGGGCCTCGGCGCCAACATCTGCAGCGATCCAAGAACCCGAGCTGCACACCTTCCGTGACTTCCAAGGCCGTGCCGAGCCACGGCTTCGAGGACCTCGACAACTTCGTCTCCTCTTCTTGTGCCGCTACGGTTCACTCTCACCCAGTCCAACGGAGTTTGTCCTTGGAGCTGTGACCAGCAGGGATGGGCCCATGCGAAACCTTGCTGATTATGTTGGAACCACCAGTAATATATTGCAGTTCCAAGTCTTTGAACAATGCCGTTCAGACAAATATGAAAGCCGAATATATGAATGCGTGGCTTTTCTGCAGGAAAGACCTGTGAATTCCGATCTCAAGGCTGATGGTCACGGTGGGAACGGGTCGTGTCCGAACTGAGGCCCCCGGCCTCTCTTGTTTTTCACATCCAGCGGTGCATTGGCCGCGAGCAGCAGCTCCACCACCTCTAAAACCATCAATCCTGCTATGCCCCTGGCTGCTGCGTGCAGCGGAGTGTCGCCTCGGCCCAACGCCACACACTGCGAGGGCATTCTCGGAGGAGCCGGTTTTTCGAGAAACTTCATCAAGGCCAATTTCAACTATAATAATCCATGTGAAAAATGGTGACAGTGAAAGCATCTTTTCTACACATCCTTTTTCTGCATGTTTACCTTCAAATGGCAAACCGAACTTGTTCAAAACTAAAGTCGCTTGGGAGCTGGTTTTTCTCCAAATTTCCGCTACATGTGAAAATCCAATGTGAACAAACTTCATCAAAACCCATGTTGACTTCAAATATTGTAAATATACCCAAAAATAAAACGTGTGAAAAGCATCTTAGCTGCATCTTGAATGCAGGCTGCCACCGAGCCAACAACAAAGCCCCAACACCAGAGATCCACAGGTACTCCGTTGCAGCTGAGGCCCCCCCGCCTTGATTGTCTTGCACCACCAGGGACGCCACCTCCACCAGGAGCTTGCCAAGTGCAGCGGAGTTTGGCCTCGGGCGGCCCGTGCAGCAGAGACGTTTCTGGCTGAAGTGGAATGAGTTCATCGCAACCGAAACCCGTTGGGATCTCACGAAGTTCACCGGGACGGTCACCGAAAGCCCGCTGCAGAGGCCCCGGGCCGTGGTTGTCCTGCACGTCCACCCGGGCCTTGGACTTCAGCAGCAGCTGCGCCACCTCCGCGTGGCCTTCCCACGCCGCTTCGTGCAGCGGGGTGAAGCCTCAGCCCCCAGCCGCCCTGTGGAAGGACGGCGGCAATCCGGATGCGCCGGGCATAAAATCAGTATCCGCTCATCTACCCCGCGCACTCCGTACCAAGTTCTTGGAGACAATGTTTGTGTTACAGTGGCCTTTGCATATTCCCTGCAGGTTTGATCTAGATTGGCCAAAGTCCATATCTCCGATCAGTATATCAAGTTTATCACAGCCATGCGAATAAAACAAATCGAATCCACTGAATCCGCTGATTCAGTCTGCACCTATAGTGCCTTGATGCGTCACACAAATACCTCTTGCAGAGAAAGCCAGTTCAAAACCTGTCGAATGTGGTCAAGTTCCATCTCCCGAGCGGAAGGCTGTCAGGAATACATGGGAAAACCCTTTTTGAAGAGCATGACGAAAGAAAACGAACATTACAGTAATTACAGAGTAAGGAGACTTGTGTCGCCAAGGTGTGAGACGCACAATGGGTTCCCAGCACATTTTGCTTGGAAAGTTTCCATCGGCCACTGAAAGGACTCAAACTGTCATTTTTGGCAGCTATCCAAATGAGAAGTGAATGAATATGAGGAGAACATTTGTATAGACAGGAAAGGTGTGTGGAGACGTCTGCCAGCCGTGCCTTCTCATCCTTGGCCGAATTCCGATCAAATACTGCAAAGTCAGCCACAAGATCGGTGGCCACGCTCCAAAAAGGACCCGAACGGGTCGTGTCCCAACTGAGGCCCCCGGCCTCTCTTGTTTTTCACATCCAGCGGTGCATTGGCCGCGAGCAGCAGCTCCACCACCTCTGCTCTGCCGTTGCGTGCTGCGTCATGCAGTGGGGTATCGCCTCGGCCCAACGCCACACACCGCGAGGGCAGGCTCGGAGGCTCGGACGAGCCGCTTTTTCGAGAAACTTCATCAAGCCCATCTCCATTATCATTTATAATCCATGTGAAAGATGGTGAGAGCATCTTATATGCATTTATCTGCCTTGGTTTTCTTTGGTTTGTCTGGCAAAGCAAACTGGTTGAAAAGTGTTGAAAACCCATGTTGTTTGGTTTGAAATTGTTTTGATGTTCACATTGGTTAAACTTTTCAAGATGAATTCTGAAGGTGGAAAGTGACGCGCCGCAACGGAGATGACACATTGACAAATGCAAAGTTTCACATCCAACCAGTGCAGTCTCAACTTTCAACACTTGTTTGAAAGCAATGCTTTTCGAACTTCGACACATTGCCACCCCCAACACCAGGTCACTGCTTCATCCTTCTTTTGCACGCAATGTAGATGATGTCAATAATCATGTCGTGATGTAGTCCGATTTGGTGATGTGTGCATGTCGATGCCACGGTCAACTTGTTAAATCTTACAAACACAAAATGCGCCAGGCATACTGTAAGATATTCAAGCCGATATCTGCTGCGAGCCCCTTGCAGGCATTGCAAGGCCCCTTTCACAGGTGTTGTTCTGGATTGGCCAAAATCCCATTCTTATACGTCATCTTCTTTTGTGCGCAGCCTCTGAGAATCCGCGAACAAATCAGCGAATCTGCTACGAGTCTACATGGCACATGATCCAAAATGGATCAACATGCTACGATGTACATATCCAGCGCCTTGATGCGTTACAGGTTGCAGAGCAAGCAGATTCAAAACCTGTATTAAATGATATCTAACCAGGAAAGACATCGGGAAAGCGCTCTGTGAAAAACATGGGCAAAAAAAATTACCATTATAAGGAGATGTGCTTGGCTGCAGCCCAGAGAAATGGAGTGGGTCCTAATCACGCCTTGCTTGGAATGTATCCAACGACTGAAAGCCCTCTGTCTCCGCCCAACGCCACACAAGAGTTCCCCGGACGGTCACCGAAAACCCGCTGCAGAGGCCCCCGGCCGTCGTTGCTCCGCACCTCCACCTGGGCCTCAGCCTTCAGCAGCAGCTGGACCACCTCCGTGTGGCCAAACATCGCCGCTTCGTGCAGCGGGGTTTGGCCTCAGCCCCGTAGCCGCCCTGTGGAAGGACGGCGGCAGTCCGGATGCGCCGGGGATAAAATGAGTTCGCTCATCTACCCCACGCGCTCTGTACCAAGCTATTGCAGTATGTTGCAATCAATGTTTGTGTTATATGTTGCATGCAAGACCTTTTTCATATTCGCTGCATGTTTGATCTGGATTGGCCAAAGTCCACATCTCCGATCTTATAATGCCAAGTTTGTCACAGCCTCGCGAAGACAAACCATGACAAATCCAATCCGCTGAATCGGTGATGCGTCACACAGATACAGGTTGCAGAGAGAGCAGGTTCAAAACCTGTCAAATGTGTTCAAATCATATCTCCCGAGCGGAAAGCTATCGGGAACGCATGGGAAATGTCCTCTATGAAAAGCATGGCCAAAGAAAATGAATACAATACAATAAGGAGACTGGTTTCGCCAAGGTCGTGAGAAATGCACCGAGGTTCAAGGACATTTTGCTTGGACAGTTTCCATCGACCACTGAAAAGACTCAAACTATTTTTTTGCAGCTATCCAAATTAGAAGTGAATGAATATGAAGAGAACATTTGTATAGACAGGAAAGGTGTGTGGAGACGTCTGCCAGCTGTGCCTTCTCATCCTTGGCCGAATTCCGATCAAATACTGCAAAGTCAGCCACAAGATCGGTGGCCGCTTTTGCACCTCCAGCGGCGCATTGGCCGCGAGCAGCAGCTCCACCACCGCTGCTTTGCCTTTTTCTGCTGCCTCGTGCAGCGGCGTGTCGCCTCGGCCCAACGCCACACACCGCGAGGGCAGGCTCGGAGGCTCGGACGAGCCGCTTTTTCGAGAAACTTCATCAAACCCATCTGCATTATCATTTATAATCCATGTGAAAGATGGTGAGAGCATCTTATATGCATTTATCTGCCTTGCTTTTCTTTGGTTTGTCTGGCAAAGCAAACTGGTTGAAAAGTGTTGAAAACCCATGTTGTTTGGTTTGAAATTGATTTGATGTTCACATTGGTTGAACTTTTCAACATGAATTCTGAAGGTGAAAAGTGACGCGCCGCAACGGAGATGACACATTGACAAATTGCAAAGTTTCATATCCAACCAGTGCAGTCTCAACTTTCAACACTTGTTTGAAAGCAATGCTTTTCGAACTTCGACACATTGCCACCCCAACACCAGGTCACTGCTTCATCCTTCTTTTGCACGCAATGTAGATGATGTCAATAATCATGTCGTGATGTAGTCCGATTTGGTGATGTGTGCATGCTGATTCCACAGTCAACTTGTTAAATCTTACAAACACAAAATGCGCAAGGCGTACTGTAAGATATTAAACCCGATATCTGCTGCGAGCTCTTTGCAGGCATTGCAAGGCCCCTTTCACAGGTGTTGTTCTGGATTGGCCAAAATTCCATTCTTACGTCATCTTCTTTTGTGCGCAGCCTCTGAGAATCCGCGAACAAATCAGCGATGTGAAAGGAACACAAAGGTTTTTAATATACCATTTATGTTTTGAATCTGCTACAAGTCTACATGGCACATGATGCAAAATGGATCAACATGCTACGATGTACATATCCAGCGCCTTGATGCGTTACAGGTTGCAGAGCAAGCAGATTCAAAACCTGTATTAAATGATATCTAACCACCAGGAAAGACATCAGGAAAGCGCTCTGTGAAAAACATTGGCAAAGAAAATGACCAATATAACATAATATATATAATATAACATGGCTGCAGTTCAGAGACATGGAATGGGTCCTAATCACGCCTTGCTTGGAAAGTATCCAACAGATATGACTGAAAGCCCTCTGTCTGGGCCCAGCGCCACACACCGCGAGGGCAGGCTCGGAGAAACCGGTTTTTCGAGTAACTTCGTCAAGGTCCATTGCAGCTAAATCATACTCAATCCAATCTCAATCAATGTGAAAGCATCTTATCTGCGTTTATCTGCCTTGCTTTTCTTTGGTTTATACGTCAAATGTGTTCAAATCATATCTCCCGAGCGGAAGGCTATCGGGAATGCATGGGAAATGTTCTCTATGAAAAGCATGGCCAAAGAAGATGAATACAGTACGTACAACAACAAGACTGGCTTCGCCAAGGTCGTGAGAAATGCACCGAGGCTCAAGGACGTTTTGCCTGGAAAGATTCCTGAAAAGACTCAAGCTATTTTTTTGCGGCTATCCAAATTAGAAGTGAATGAGTATGAAGAGAACATTTGTATAAACAGGAAAGGTGTGTGGAGACGTCTGCCAGCTGTGCCTTCTCATCCTTGGCCGAATTCCGATCAAATACTGCAAAGTCAGCCACAAGATCGGTGGCCGCGCGATCAGCAGCTCCACCACCTCTGCTCTGCCGTTGCGTGCTGCGTCATGCAGTGGGGTATTGCCTCGGGCCCAACGCCACACACCGCGAGGGCAGGCTCGGAGGAGCCGGCCCATTTCCACTATATCCGCCGGCCCCTGCCTAGCCTGGGCGCAGGCGGATCACCGCAGGTGTGCGGCATTGCTGCGCCTGGCCTTTCTTCTCCTTCAAGGCATGAAATGCTTGTTTCCTTGCGCCTTCAATGGAAGCAGGCCTAACACATTCAGAACGGTGGCAAAGCATCAAGCCTCAGAACGGTGGCAAAGCAACTTCCTGGCAAAGCAGACTTCAAGCAGCCATGCGCGTCCATTTCCTGACGCGAAACTTCCTCTCTATACGGCTTTCTTCCTCTCTACGGCTTTCTCCACAGCCCCAAATGCCTCCCTGCACCTTCAGGCTGGAAGCGGGCCCAAGAAGCCTCAAAACTGCTTTCTCCGAACTGCTGGATGGCAGCCCTGAAACGCCGCGCTGCAGCTTCAGTGCCCTTGCAAGGCTGCAACCAAGGCCTTTGTGCTCAGGCAAGGCTGCAACCCAGGCCTGCCAGTCTCTCGGCACCCTGAAATCTGAAGGTGAAAAGTGACGCCGCAACAGAGATGACGACACTTTCAAGACAAAGGCAAAGATTCACATCCTACCGTTGCAATGTTGTTCAGGAAAATCCTGAATTTTGACACATCGCCCCAACACCAGGTCACTGATTCATCCTTATGTTGCACGCAACTTAGATGATGTCAATAATCCAATGTAGTCAGATTTGGTGATGTGTGCAAGTTGATGCTACAGTCAACTTATGTCAAGTTAAATCTTCCAAACACAAAATGCGCAAGGCATACAGGCATTGCAATGCCTCTTTCACAAGTGTTGTTCTGGATTGGCCAACGTCCATTCTTACGTCATCTTCTGAGAATCTGAGAACAAGTCAGCCATGTGAAAGCAACACCAATGACCAAGGTTTAAAATGTTATCTGTGCTTTGAATCTGCTGCGAGTCTACATGGCACATGATGGAAAATGGATCAACATGGTACGATCTATACACCCAGGGCCTTGATGCGTTACAGGTTGCAGAGCAGGCAGATTCAAAACCTGTATTAAATGATATTTAATGATATTTAATATATTGATATTTGATGATTTCAATGATATTTGATGATTTTAATGTGTTCAAGTTCCATCTCCCAATAGGAAAGACATTGGAAAAGCCCTCTGAGACTCTGTGAAAAGCATGGGCAAAGAAAATGAACATTGCAAGGAGATTTCCTTGGCTGCAGTCCAGAGAAATGTAATGGGTCCTAATCATGCTTTACTTGGAAAGTATCCAACAGATATGACTGAAAGAACTTGAAAAGTTATTTTTCGGTCCTATCCAAATTACCTATGCATGTGAAGGCATCTTAGCTGCATCTTGAATACGGGCTGTCACCGATTGAAGCCAACAACGAAGTCCCAAGGCCAGAGATCCACGGGTACTCCGTTGCAGCTGAGGCCCCCAGCCACCATAGCTTTGCACCGCCAGGGACACCCCTTCCTTAATCAGGAGCTTCACCACCTCCGCGTGGCCGTGAAAAGCTGCCAAGCTCAACAGAGTGCTGCCTCGGGCGGCCCGTGCGGCAAAGATGTTTCTGGCTGAAGTGGAATGAGTTCAGCAACCCAAACCCGTTGGGATCTCTCGGAGTTCCCCAGACGGTCACCGAAAACCGCTGCAGAGGCCCCCGGCCGTCGTTGCTCTGCGCGTCCACCTGGGCCTCAGCCTTCAGCAGCAGCTGGACCACCTCCGCGTGGCCTTCGACCGCCGCTCTGTGCAGCGGGGTGAAGCCTCAGCCCCCAGCCGCCCTGTGGAAGGACGGCGGCAGTTCGGATGCGCCGGGCATAAAATGCGTATCCGCTCATCTACCCCGCGCACTCTGTACCAAGTTATTGCAGTATGTTGCAGTCAATGTGCGTGTTATATGTTGCATGCAAGACCTTTTTCATATTCGCTGCATGTTTGATCTGGATTGGCCAAAGTCCACATCTCCGTTTATCACAGCCATGCGAAGACAAACCATGACAAATCCAATCCGCTGAATCTGTGATGCGTCACACAGATACAGATTGCAGAGAAAGCAGGCTCAAAACTGTCAAATGTGTTCAAATCATATCTCCCGAGCGGAAGGCTATCGGGAACGCATGGGAAAGTCCTCTATGAAAAGGCCAAAGAAAATGAATACAGTACAATAAGGAGACTGGCTTTGCCAAGGTCGTGAGAGATGCACCGAGGTTCAAGGACGTTTTGCTTGGAAAGATTCCTGAAAAGACTCAAACATACTCAAACTATTTTTTTGCAGCTATCCAAATTAGAAGTGAATGAGTATGAAGAGAACATTTGTATAGACAGGAAAGGTGTGTGGAGACGTCTGCCAGCTGTGCCTTCTCCGCCTTGGTCTAGCACATCCAGCGATGCATTGGCCGCGACCAGCAGCTCCACCACCTCTGCTCTGGCGTTGCCTGCTGCGTAGTGCATCGGGGTATCGCCTCGGCCCAACGCCACACACCGCGAGGGCAGGCTCCGACGAGCCGGTTTTTCGAGAAACTTCATCAGGGTCCATTTCAACTATATAAATCGTACTAAATCATGTGAAAGCATCTTATCTGTAGTTATCTGCCTTGTTTTTCATATTTATACATACAGCAAACTGGTCGAAAAATGTTGAAAACCCACATTGTTTGATTTGAAATTGTTTTGATGTTCACATCGGTTGCGGAGCATGTGATTTGCTTTGCGATACTCTACGATGAGACGCGTCGCCTGCATCTACAAAATGGTAAGCGGGTGTGTGATGGAAAAGGATCGCAACCACGTGCAACCACCCAAGTCACGACATCCAAAGCGTGAGCTTTTCAACATGAACTCTCAAGGTGAAAAGTGACGCGTCGCAACGGAGATGACAAATTGACAAATGCAAAGGTTGACATCCAACCAGTGCAGTTTCAACACTTGTTTGAAAGCAATGTTGTTTGAATTTCGACACATTGCCACCCCCAACACCAGGTCACTGCTTCATCCTTCTTTTGTACGCAATGTAGATGACTTCAATAATCATGTCGTGATGTAGTCCGATTTGGCGATGTGTGCATGTTGACGCCCCAGTCAACTTGTTAAATCTTACAAACACAAAATGCGCCAGGCGTACCGTAAGATATTATCATTAAACCCGCATATTTGCCGCGAGCCCTTTGTACTGAGTTGTTGGGGTCATGCAGGCATTGCAAGGCATCCTTCACAGGTGTTGTTCTGGATTGGCCAAAATTCCATTCTTACGTTATCTTCTTTTGTGCGCATCCTCTGAAAATCCGAGAACAAGTCAGCCATGTGAAAGGAACACGAAGGTTGAAAATACTATTTATGTTTTGAATCTGCTGCGAGTCTAGATGGCACATGATGCAAAATGGATCAACATGCTACGATGTACATACCCAGCGCCTTGATGCGTTACAGGTTGCAGAGCAAACAGATTCAAAACCTATATTTAATGATTTTATATGATTTTAATGTGTTCAAGTTACACATTCTCCCACCAGGAAAGACATCCGGAAAGCCCTCTGTAAAAAGCATGGGCAAAGAAAATGAACATTGCAAGGAGATTTGCTTGGCTGCAGTCCAGAGAAATGTAATGGGTCCTAATCATGCT
This sequence comes from Symbiodinium sp. clade C Y103, assembly GCA_003297045.1. NCBI lineage: Eukaryota > Dinophyceae > Suessiales > Symbiodiniaceae > Cladocopium > Cladocopium sp. clade C. The sequence continues at coordinate 335,111 of BGPT01000194.1, forward strand.
TTACTTGGAAAGTATCCAACAGATATGACTATCTATACAATATATTTGTATATATATATATGACTGAAAGAATTCGAAATGTGTGAGGGCAGGCTCGGAGGAGCCGGTTTTTGGAGAAACTTCATCAAGGCCAAGGCCCATTTCCACTACGATCCATATGAAAGATGGTGAAAGCATCTCATCTACACAATCCTTTCTTAGATGGTTTACCTTCAAAATGGTAAACCGAACTTGTTCAAAACCAAAGTCGCTTGAGGGAGCTGGTTTTTCTCCAAGTTTCTGCTACATGGATTGAAAATCCAATGCCGACATATGCTGATAAACTCCATCAAAACCCATGTCAACTAAATATACAAAAAAAAAACATGTAAAAGAATCTTAGCTGCATCTTGAATGTGGGCTGCAAAATGAATACAGTATAATAAGGAGACTGGCTTCGCCAAGGTCGTGAGAGATGCACCGAGGTTCAAGGACGCTTTGCTTGGAAAGATTCCTGAAAAGACTCAAACTATCTTATCTTTTTTGCAGCTATCCACATCAGAAGTGAATGAATATAAAGAGAAGATTTGCAGACAGGAAAGATGTGAGGACACCTGTGCCAGCTGTGCCTTCCTATCCTTGGCCCAATTTTCGGTCAAATACTGCAGAGTCAGCCACAAGATCGGTGGTCACGCTCCAAGAAGGACCCGAATGGGTCCCGTCCTGAGGCCCCCCGCGTTCCCAGTTTTCCACATCCAGCGGTGCATTTGCCGCGAGCAGCAGCTTCACCACCTCTGCTCTGCCGTTGCGTGCTGCGTCATGCAATGGGGTATCGCCTCGGCCNGTTTTCCACATCCAGCGGTGCATTTGCCGCGAGCAGCAGCTTCACCACCTCTGCTCTGCCGTTGCGTGCTGCGTCATGCAATGGGGTATCGCCTCGGCCCAACGCCACACACCGGGAGAGCAGGCTCGGAGGAGCCAGTGTTTCTTTCAAGAAACTTCATCAAGGTCCATTTCCACTGAATCCATGTGAAAGATGGTGAAAGCATCTTATCTGCACAATCGTGATAATCCATTGCCAAATGATGAACCGAACTTGTCCAAAACCAAAGTCGCTTGGGGGAGCTTTTTTTTCTCCAAATTTCCGCTATAAATATGAAAATACTATGTGAACAAACTTCATGAAAACCCATGTCGACTGCAAATACTGTACATAATCCACGTGAAAGCATCTTAGCATATCTTAGCTGAGCGAAGCCAATGACGAAGCCCCAACACCAGAGATCCACAGGTACTCCGTTGCAGCTGAGGCCCCCCCGCCTTGATTGTCTTGCACCACCAGGGACGCCACCTCCACCAGGAGCTGTCCAGCCTCGGGCGGCCCGTGCGGCAAAGACGTTTCTGGCTGAAGTGGAAAGAGTTCAGCAACCGAAACCCGTTGGGATCTCACGAAGTTCACCGGGACGGTCACCGAAAAACCGCTGCAGAGGCCCCCGGCCTTCCTCTTCCTGCACGTCCACCTGGGCCTTGGCCTTCAGAAGCAGTTGGACCACCTCCGCATGGCCATTGAACGCCGCTCTGTGCAGCGGGGTCCAGCCTCAGCCCCCGGGGCCGCCCTGTGGAAGGACGGCGGCAATCCGGATGCGCCGGGCATAAAATCAGTATCCGCTCATCTACCCCGCGCACTCCGTGCCAAGTTATTGCAGTATGTTGCAGTCAATGTTTGTGTTATATGTTGCAAGATCTTTTTCATATTCGCTGCATGTTTGATCTGGATTTGCCAAAGTCCACATCTCCGATCTTATAATGCCAAATTTATCACAGCCATCCGAAGACAAATCATGACAAATCCAATCCACTGAATCTGTGATGTGTCACACAGATACAGGTTGCAGAGAGCAGGTTCAAAACCTCTCAAATGTGTTCAATTCAAACCATATCTCCCGAGCGGAAGGCTATTGGGAATGCATGGGAAAGTCCTCTATAAAAAAGCCAAAGAAAATGAATATACAGTATAATACGGAGACTGGCTTCGCCAAGGTCGTGAGAGATGCACCGAGGTTCAAGGACGTTTTGCTTGGAAAGATTCCTGAAAAGACTCAATTTTTTCTTTTCGCAGCCATCCAGAATCCAAATTAGAACTGAAGGAATGAATATGAAGAGAAGATTTGCAGACAGGAAAGATGTGAGGACATCTGTGCCAGCTGTGCCTTCCTATCCTTCGCCCAATTTTCGGTCAAATGCTGCAGAGTCAGCCACAAGATCGGTGGTCACGCTCCAAGAAGGACCCGAATGGGTCCCATCCGAACTGAGGCCCCCCGCCTTCCTCGTTTTTCACATCCAGCGGTGCATTGGCCGCGAGCAGCAGCTCCACCACCTCTGCTCTGCCGTTGCGTGCTGCGTCATGCAATGGGGTATCGCCTCGGCCCAATGCCGCACACTGTGAGGGCAGGCTCGGAGGAGCCGGTTTTTTCGAGAAACTTCATCAAGGTCCATTTCAACTATATAAATCGTACTAAATCATGTGAAAGCATCTTATCTGTAGTTATCTGCCTTGTTTTTCATATTTATACATATATGGGAAAGCAAACTGGTCGAAAAATGTTGAAAACCCACATTGTTTGATTTGAAATTGTTTTGATGTTCACATCGGTTGCGGAGCATGTGATTTGCTTTGCAATACTCTACGATGAGACGCGTCGCCTGCATCTACAAAATGGTAAGCGGGTGTGTGATGGAAAAGGATCGCAACCACATGCAACCACCCAAGTCACGACATCCAAAGCATGAGCTTTTCAACATGAACTCTCAAGCTGAAAAGTGACGCGCCAAAGGTTCACATCCAACCAGTGCAGTTTCAACACTTGTTTGAAAGCAATGTTGTTCGAATTTCGACACATTGCCACCCCCAACACCAGGTCACTGCTTCATCCTTCTTTTGTACGCAATGTAGATGACTTCAATAATCATGTCGTGACGTAGTCCGATTTGGTGATGTGTGCATGTTGATGCCACAGTCAACGTGTTAAATCTTACAAACACAAAATGCGCCAGGCGTACCGTAAGATATCAAGCCCGCATATCTGGGTGCGAGCCCTCTGCACTCAGTTGCTGGGGTCATGTACCTGGAAAACCTAGTGCCCACTGTTTTTGGCGCTTTGCAAGGTGCCCCGAATAAAAGATGAAGTGCCTTTCTTGTGTGTAAGAGCTGCAAAGGGACACAATACTACTTATACAATAGTCAAAGTCGCTTGAAATAATAGCCAACTACAGCTTTCCAGGTAGACATTGCAAGACCTCTTTCACATCTCAAGACATTTGCTTCATGATTTGATGTGGATCGGATTTGGATTGGCCAAAGTCCATTCTTACGTCATCATACATCATCTTCATTTTGTACGGTCATGCTCTCAGAACTAACAAGTCAATTGCAGCATCACAGCCATGTGAAAGGAACACCAAGGTTTAAACGACCAGATAGTTGTTTTGAATCTGCTGTGAGTCTACACATGTTGCAAAGTGGATCAACGTACCTATAGATCATTGATGATCATTGTAGATCTACAGCGCCTTGATGCATTACAAGTTGCAGATTAAGCCGATTCAAAGTGGTTTTGCCCCCAGCCCCCATTGACAGCCATCCCAGTGGAACGAGGACGATAGCGGATGCGACAATTTGGGATCCCGGGCCACGGTCATCCGTCTCCTGCACGGAGCTGGGCTCAGTGCGGAGCAGGTGCCGCACGGCACCGACCTTCCAATTGCGACCCGCCCGAAAGATGTCCCCGTCGCCTCGGCCAGGGCAGCAACACCACTGCTGCAACCCACGTGGCCAAGTGGCGAACCGACCAACGGTCTGCCCTGCTCATACAGAAATGGTTGGAAGATTCCCTTTGCGGAGCTGCCCTGCGAATTTCGCTGCAAACTTCAAAGTGATCACCACCAGCTATCATGCCTTCCTGCTGCAAATGCAAGCGACTTCCGAGGCCCCAGCACCCTTCAGCTTCCCTCTTGTCATCTTCTGCCGAAACGAATCGGAAATCGTCTCCTTCACCTCTCTTCATTTCCTCCACGGCCCTCAGGGCCTGGCACCAGGCCAGTTTAGCCTATGAGCACGACCAGTCCAAGACCCGTTGCAAACCAACAAACAAGGCCGCCTCCCAGGGTAATGCGATGGTGAGACTTCTCAGGGTCTTGTTGACCTTCAAGGCTTCGGCCAAAGCCTGCAGCTGAGGAAGTGGCAGGCAAAACAATGCAAAACTACTAAGTTGCTGCCCCACTACTTGTCAAGTCCGATTCAACCTCAAGCCGCACCACTGGCCACACGTGGGAAAAGGCACCTCTGCGCCAACATGGGTGATTTGATCCGCGTAAAGGCACAGCTCCTCTAAGGTCTGGTTGCAACGCAAAGCCTCTGCCAGCGCCTGCGCATCAGAGATCTGGGGATTTCTGGGGACAGGTCGTTGAGCATCCTTGGAAACATCAGCACATCCATTGGTCAAGTGTGATGAAGCACCACATCAGACTGTGAGCCTGTGCATATCATCGTTTGTATGTGTCTCAAACCAAACCCGTTGAACATCCCTGTCAAACAGAACGCTCCGTCCGCTGATCCAAGTGACACCGTATTCTTATCAATGACAAACCTTACCTCCTGTGATCCTGTTGTTTCCTCCTTTTCCAAGACAATTTAATGTTGCAACGCACGATGTACCCTCTGGTAATCAAACATGGCAATTGAAAATCCACCATTTATAGGGGATTTTCCCATAAAAACCTGCATTTATAGGGGATTTCCGATTGCCACGTTTGATTACCGGAGGGTAACCAAAGGGAACCCCTTCACTTGCAGAGGCGCCCCTCAAACATCCAACGCGAGTTCTACCTGTAAGCACCAGCAGATTGAAATCTCCGGGCCCATGACCCCACCAAGCCTGGGCTCCGTCGTCAGAAATGCACGTGTCGCCCAAGTCGATGCTCTTCATGGAAGTGCTGGTCTTCAACAGTTGGGCCACCGCCTGGATATGCACAGAACGAAGCTGCAGGGGGCAGCATCCAACCAGGGCCGCTGTCATCAACATCTGACACTCAACCAGCAGGATTTTCAACAGGTCCCACCGGTCTCCTAAGCAACGCCAACAGCTACATCCTAGCCACTTAGGCAACATCACGAAAACTCCGTGAAATACATTGAATCAATCAAATTATTCATATCATACAATTCAGAGGCCAAATACTTCGTCCCTCAATCACATCTCATGACCATGTCCCTTTTGTTGGAAAACGGATGCTGCACAGAGAAGAATAGAGAAGTTCCAGCGACGCTTCCATGTCAACCAGTTTGTCCGGCTGAAAGCCACCCACCAGGCCTTGGCCCCTTGGTCGTCGATCTGATCGTCTGCGGGGTCAACAGTGATGCTGGTCACCAACGAGTTCCTCTCCAAGGCTTGGGCCACCACCTGCAGACGCACCACCTGCAGACGAGGGATGACGAGGCAGGGCACTGATCAAGGCGTCAGATACCCCCTTTTTTTCCGATACCCCCGTCATCCCCAGTCTATGTCTCTGAAATCTGAAACGAACCCGCGTGCATCTCCGTCTTCGCATCGCGGCCGAGCAACGGCCACGAGACGCGGAACGTCGACCGGTGCAGCAGCTGCTTCGGAGTCGCCCGCCGAGTTCGGAGCCAGGCCTCGGCAATGAGACAAGGACTGTGCCAGGTGGGGAACCAAGGCGAACCACTCATGGTCTGTTTTCGAACTTAAGGAAAATGCGGTGCACAAAAATATGGTGCGCCAGACTGCGCCAGATCTACTAGTAACCCAAGAAAAAAAAAGGACGAGTAAAATTGCGCCATTATTTCACAATATTGCTGCATTGGATCTTATTTTTCTATATTTTGGGTTGCATGTAGATTGACTCAGCCTGTTATAGTGGCAGTTTATGAGTTGGTGGGGACTCATCGTGAAAATATGTATTGAAAAAATCTAACCAACCGGTAAAGAAATGTAAAGTACAGGTATGATGAGGAAAAACCATTGCCTTCTTTGCTGCAAAGTGGCATGATAATATGGTACCCTGGGTTTAGGTGTGTAAAAACGCCCTGCCTTGCTGGCTAGCAAAGTTATACTCTGTGGAAATCAACTTGTGGCAAACCATACTATCCTGTACCCGTGGTTTTCACCTCAAGTTCTTTTCAATATTCTGTAACGTTCTCTTACCATACCATCATAGTGACATTGAGAACATTGAGCAGCACCATGGCCACGCTCAAAGAAATGGGATTACTGAGTTGTGGTCATCCCAACACAACATTTTGGAGTCTTATCTTGGTGGTCCTAATTCCCCATCGATTATGGTTACAGAAACCCCTATGATACCATAATATTCCATGAAATCCCCATTTTTGATGTTTGCTTCATGTCAAATCCAATCTTTGAGCCATAATTCCGCATGATATCATTGAAATCCCCATTGTTAACGGTTGCATCATCTTGAATCCAATTGATGTTTGAACCACAAATCCCCATGATGTCATGAATATATTATCCCATGAAAATTCCATAAAATCTCCATGTCTTATGTCTGCCCACACGGATCCGATGGCACTGTGCGAAATTCGCTCCCTTCGCTTCGGTTCCGGGCCGCTGGTGGTCAAACCGGCACTGGCTCCTTTTGGGGCGTCCTGGAGCTCCATCGGGACCAGGATTGAACCATGAAAGAATGGGATTTCATAGTTATTCCATCGGATGTCATGAAATATTCATGGGGATCTAATCGACAATGGGGCAGCCAACTGATGAAGAAATGAGAACTATATTAGAACAATGGGTTTTATCAACAAGACATCATGAACAATTCAAGTGGGGCCTTAATCTGATGGCATACTCCGGGCATACCCCCCAAAAATGGGCTATTCCAATCTAGTTGTGGCTTGATTTCAAACGATAAGAACACGTTTTGACCCGGAGTTCGACATTGTTCCCTTCTCTCGTCACAACTCTGCCATATCATCATCACTTTGAAATCCAATATGATGTTCCGCTACAAAGAAAGAAAGATCAAGGGTGATCTTGGGCCCTCCGAGACCACGACCCAACCGCTTCTCCTCAGCTTTAGCTGCTACGGCTACCTTTGTGTCTCCTGGGCACGTAACTCTCTAGGATCCAAGGCTGGGAACACTCCAAGTCATGGGACACGTTATGACATGTTACATCATTTTACTCAGAAAACAAATCATCAACAGTGATCAATCATGATCAATCATCAAATTTTGGGGTACCCTACTCTTTCAGACAAAGCCACAGCAATGATGAAACGTATCCAGGATTCCAAGAGCCGAGCCCATGAAGGATGCAAGTGCCACCTGGTCAAGGTGGCCCATGAGTCAAGTCACCCAGAAAGATCAAAAAGTTGCATGCTTTATGCTAAGTTAATACATGTCAATACCTAAAAATGTTCAGAATCTGTGGTTCCAATGCACAATCATCTTCAGAAAGGATATCCATAGGATGTCCATGGTGTGAGCAGAAGACGGTCACGCTCCTGCAACAAATATTAGGCGGCCATGTTGTCTAAATTTCATCCAAATTCCACCCATGTCACCCAACACCCCTTCCACCTTCAAGATCTTTGTGTATTGACCCCAACGCGCCAACAGATCCCAACAGCATAAAGCACCACTGACGCCGATGATGACACCTCTATGTGAATGAAAACCTAAGACCTAAACAGACCTAAACGAAACACAGTGAGAACTTGGAAACCGTGTACATCCAAACATTCACCTCAGTGGATTCTGACAGAGCCCCTTTGGTTCCCTAGTTCATACCAAAAGTCCTGTGAGAAATTATAAAACATGCAACGAACACACAGTGACTATCAGTGACTGAGGTTCACCCCAAGTGCACTGGAACACTTATAGGATCACTACTCTGTTAATGCACATCAGGCTGGTAGAAGCCTGCGAGTGTTTTTGGGGACGCATGATCAGATCTCCTGCGTTTTCCAAAACTATTGTTGTGTTTGTTGTTTGAAGAGCAAAGCGAACTAACTTTTTGAAGGCAAAGATCATTCATTCTTCAGTTCTGCAGTGACATGGTTCGAAAAAAGAAAGTGTTATGGTTGTTCACTGGCTATGTCCCCGCATGTGTACAAAACAGGTCCGAAAGCAGGACAGCTCAGGATGTTGTGCAGTGCGTTTTGCCCGAAGAATCAACGTCGTTGTTTCCTATGATGGCACTGGAAGGGTATGAACAGACTTAAGTGCCAAATAATTTCAAACGTCAAGTCAGATAAATTGCTGCAGCTTTGGCACGTGGCAAGAAGAAAGCGAAAATTTGCAGCGAAACCGATTCCAAGATGCACACAACGTTGTGCCATGTCAACCAATGTCATTCATGTACGGTTTATCACCAGCAGTTCCATTGATTGTACTGGGGACATTAGGAATGTGTATTTACACCAAGAACATAAGAGTGGTTTCAATGACATGGACGCAACAGGGTCAGACGTTATTGCCCCCCCCATCCCCCCCACCCCAACCCGCGAAACCACCAAAGATGCATTTTGAATTACTACCAGCCTATCAGCCTATCTTACATCTGGGTATGGTTCCCCCCGAAACGGGGCTAAGGGTGGTGATCTTGTAGGACTCATGAACAACACCAACGAGCTGTAGAATGACTGGTACAGTACTGGTAGCTAACGGATTCCAAGCCCAATCCAAATTAAGCTCTGTCCAGAAATGTTCGGGATAGATAGGCCCTTATTTGTGCCCAATTAAATCAGTTTAGACCAAAAGTGAAACCTGATGTTCGAAAAATTTGAGGTTGGGACCCCATTTTAGGAGACACCCATGAATCTCTTTCCAAGCCATCTCAATGAGGAACCTCCGTGTCTTTCGAAGTCAAGTCTTCCAGGTCATTCAGCACAGCCTGGACTGCTGCCTGCACGAATTTCGTTGTCATATGACAAATTACGCACCTTTCCTAGCACAGTCGCTAGGACCCGAATTGGGGACTTCATTGCCTTTGGATGCCTGTGATCACCAAGAAATTTGAAGGTTTGTGAGATACTTTCACATACATGTTCCATGTTTGTTCGCATCAACAGCACAGCAGCTCTCTAGGTTCTGCACCTCAGCTTTCATGTTCACAGTGCTGAGCAGCACGAAGTGTCGCAGCATTTTTTTCATGTCATCCTGCTCCTCTTGCGCGAGAAAAAAAAAAAACATGTGGTCCACAACAGCCGTTCTGCAACGTTCCCACTGCCAACCGGCACTCTGTTCACTTCCGACTGTGTCTGGTAAAACATTGAACAACCACCAAGGAAAAGGCAGGAAGAATCGAAAGAAAGTACTCTTCGTTCAGAAAACCTTCCACGCCACACTGAGTCCTCCGTGGTTGGATCCAAGAGTTGACGTTCCACAGTTCGAAGTTTTGCCTCATGGTGGGAAGCAGGTACCCGATTGAAAAGTCCAAAATTCTGTATGATGTACCTTTTAGAGAACCTAAAACCCTAAGCTTTGTAGGTTTTTGTGTCTCTTGATACAAAAAGCTCAACCTGCAGAATCCTACAGAAACATCCAATGTCCATCCTCTCAGCGGATGATCCCAGCAGTGTTGCAACACCAAGACGACGCCAAAGGGATTGTGACCATCCAAGGACCGATCTGAAGTCGAAACAAAATCCAATTACATAATCTGTGCATACTGATCATACTTTAGAAATCTTTAGAATACTTCAGATACAGCATCTGACCTCGCTTGAGAGAATCTACGGCCAACTCAACGGACTCCACATGATTCAAATCTGCCCTTGCCAACCGGGCTGAACCTCAACTTCGTCTCGGTCAGCTCTTTGTCTCCGAAGGTCGTCACAAAATCTCTTCAGCGAAGCCTTTCCCAGCCCTGAAACTGGGTGATCGGCAAACAGAACAAATCACAGAGATATACAGAGGGATGTTTCTGTGCGGGGCTCTGCATGCTCTGATCTTATCAAAAAGGCGACATGGTGAATCAATCTTGATCTAAGCCTTCAGGAGAGTGGTTTTCCATCTGCGTGATGGATGTGACCCTTTGTCTGGAATGCTGCGTAGATCGAAAGCAACTTCCACTAAAGCACTAGAACACGTGGTCAGGAAAGCAGCTTGCAACCACACAAAGCGAGTCCAAGCGCCTTCACATTGTCATTTGCCTGCTGAACAACTGCCTCAAGCAACAATCAGCAACTTGAGGCAAAACATGGCAATTGTTATCCATCCATAGAAGATGATTGTTCTCTGTGGACAGCCCGTAAGTCACTTCCAATCAGGATGGTTGCCGCACACAATACCTGTATTATGAAGAGAAACAAAGGCGGACTTGTCACAGACTTCGAGCGATCAAAATTGAAACTCAACAGTTGACGATGTCCTTTTGGCACTGGACTTGTGCGAAGCGAACGAATTTACGAATTTTGTGTTTCGGGCACAGGTGGGTCGCCCTGCGGATAAGTTGTGGCCATTATTGTATGATGTGTGTGTGTGTATGTATTAGATGACATGTCACGTAACCGGGATGGAAGGAATCTGTAACGACATGAAACATGGCCATGCCAACCGCCACAGGTTGCACGTTCCAAATTGCTGCAATAGCCAAAAAAAATACAGAGATGAAACGCCTGGGCAAACGTGTCCGAAATCAGTCCAAAGATTGTACCCACGATTTGCAACCATTAAACAATGAACCGAAGGAAGGCTCTTGCGTGGTCTTTCTCTTACCGACTCTGACGTGCCACAATAAAATTGTGTCCGTGATTTCTTTTTAAATTTCTTCTGAGGCTTCGTCTATGATCTCCCGACCTCTTCAAACTAGTTGTGAAAAGAAAAGAACTGACCCACTGTAAGACCACAATTCTGTAGTAGAGTTGACTGTTTTTTCTTGCTTTCATACTGTAGGAAGCCAGCCTCATTTTCTTGCAGTTGGCTCCAACTACTCCAGTTGCTAGTCTCAGGAGCAAGATCGCTCTCAACATTCAGTGGACCCCAAGTTGGTTGGTGAATGCTACATGTTTGTTTGCCTGGCAAACACGTGTTTCTTGTCTTTACTATTTAATCACAACGCCTGCTTCAACATCACAGACCACCGGAGGACAGCTGAACCTCCAGGAGCTGACGTGCAATCCTCGTCTTCCCTTCAGCCTCAAGACACCAGGTAACAGGGAACAGGTTCTAAGAATGCAGTGGTAATTGATGAATACCGCAGAACATGCCACTGGTCCATCCGCACGAGGCCCGAAGATTCGAGGACTTACAGCTCCACACCGTGGCCTCGTGGGGAGTCTCTTTTTGCTTCGACGAAGCTCGAAGCGGCTCCTCGATTTCAAGCCCAAATTGGGATTCCAAAATGCAAAGGGTTCAGCAACCAGAAACTCAACACGATCCTGATTGGAGCCCTCCGTGAAGTATTCGATTCTTTCTGATTGTAGTCAATTGATGTGAAATGTTTTCTTCTGAACACAGTTTGCATCTTGGCATGACTCAGCAAGATCAGCGGAAGTATTAACAGTCAAAAAGATTGCCAACGTGGAACTCCCCTGTCCACCACCCTCCTCTTCTGTACCTTCCTTTTCATCTTCTTTATCTTCTTTATCTTCTTTCTCTTCTTTCTCGTCTTTCTCTTCTTTCTCTTCTTTCTCTTCTTTCTCTTCTTTCTCTTCTTTGTCTTCTTTCTTGGTTTCTCTTCTTTCTCTTTTTTCTCTTCTTTCTCTTCTTTCTTGATTCTTCTTCTTCTTCTTCTTCTTCTTCTTCTTCTTCTTCTTCTTCTTCTTCTTCTTCTTCTTCTTCTTCTTCTGCTTCTGTTGCATGTGTTTCTTCCTGTTCTCGATCTTCTGCGAGCTAGCATTCTTCCACGCTCACGGTGATCTCTGATTCTATCAACCTCCAAGATCAACAGAACTTGACTCCTCAGTCGACTACTATGTCTATGGATCTTGATTTCAATGGCGAATTTCGTGGATCCCGGATCACTCACCCGTCCCACCGTCTTGAAATCTGCAGAATCTCGCCTGTGCAAGGGCGGTGTCCACTGCGTCGGCCTCCATGGCCAAATGGCGGGGCACGGTGAAGTTGGATGAAGTTGGCACCGCGTTTTATGGATTTTGTGCCCCATTTCCTGAAGCTGAAGCACTTCTAGCCATCAACAGCATCTGTTTAAAAAAAGTAAAAAGAGAGCCAAATCACCTCGACTCCCAGAGCTTTGGGGTTGACGTCTGAGGTTATAGCAACCCCAAAATAGATAGAAAAGATGGATACCTGTCTGCACGTGTCATCACTCCTTTGCGAATGAAAAACGACAATCAACCGCCTCCTCCGCTGTCACCTGGTACTGAGCCGAGCTTCCGCTACCCATGGTGATCAGCAACCTGGAGGCAGGTGACAGCCATCTGAAATAAAAAAACACGGTCTTGAGGTTTTTGACAGGTTTCTCCTGCAGGTTTTTGCAATCTCAAGAGTCCAGCACCTGATGTAAAACACCTAGCTTGTTTTGGTGGGAAGCTTCAAGAACCGACTCTACGAGGAGTATCGAGGAGTTGGAGGTCACACCTCTTCCCTTGTTCACCGAAAAACGCTGTTGACATGGAATGCTGGTTCACGAAGCATGAACCGCTTGTGACCTGTATCCTGGTTCGATCAACATAGGAAGAGACCCATCCAATCGGTGATTTCCTGGTCAAACCTTGGTCACATCCAAGTCGTTCCAGTCGTTTCCAGTCCTTTCCAGTCGTTCCAGTGACGTTCCGTCGTGCCTGGAGTGAGGTCCAAGGCCCCAGGATCCAAGCCTTCCTGGAACCTCGGAATAGCACAGCATAGCACAGCCGCTCCAGACATCTCCCTTGGAGCACCTGGATGCACTGTGCTGTTTCTTGCTGTTTCTGGTGGGATTTCACATCCACTTTGCTGAGGCCGAGCGCAGGAAGGCTTCGCAAGGAATTCAGGGAAGGAGTGTTGGCCAAGAAGGAAAATGCTGATGACTTTGCAAAGGCACCGTTCCAACCCCTTTGGATTTTTTGTGCGTGAACTCAGGATCCCAGTATATCATGTGATTTATATGAGCAGCATTGCCACTTAGTCAAGTTTCAATCCGTTCAGAGCAGCACAGTCCTTTGAGTTGGAGCTAGAAACTGCGCCATGTACAGCACACTGTTTGCTGAGCAACCAATTGTCAAACGCCAACTGGTTCTTGATCTATCTGAATCTATCTGATCAAGCTTTCTAGCAAGGTTGGAAAATGATTGCCTGGTGGATTGAAAGCAATTCCAGCAATTCTGTGGCAACGAACAATTAACACATCTTGAATGATACCATGAAGCATGGGGAGAGTTTCTTCCTATCTGTGAACTTACCAACTAGGGCTAAAAAGGTTTTTTGATGGTATGTTGTTTGGGCATCAAATCTGTCAATGCCATCCATCTTTCAGAATTACAGTATTGCAGTGTAGCATAATGTACAGTATTTTCCACCCCATGGATGCCAAACGCAGAATCACCGGGTCATATGTACAATAGGGATCTTTGTCCCCATCAAATGTAACTCCTGCGACTCAGAAACGGGGGGTCGTTCAAAAAAAGATCTCTTGCTGAGCGCCTCCACGTGATACTCAACGGTCCAATTCAACGCTACACCTGATGTCACCGCACTAGTCACCTCCCAACAAAACTTATCCGGACACCAAACATCGGGTGGATTTAAAATTATTTTAGTAAGTTTTGGCTGGGGTTGGAATGCTTGGAATGCTGATGGATTCAGATTTACAAACTTTCGATTTCTGTTTGCTCTTGAGGTAGAAGCTAAAGTTGGATGTTGAATTTATCTCGGAACACAATTTGCAAAAGCCTTATTTGATACCGAGAAACATTTTCACCAAAAACTTGTCACTCCGTGCTGACACCAAAAGCCTCAGCAACATTACATGCGGCACCACGGACTGTTACTGCAAAAAAAACTTGAACACTAAAGACATGCAAAGTCCTTCTACACCACAAATTGACACCACCATTTTCCACACTGTTTTCCACCACGACCTGGGAAGGTTTCTCCTTCATCCGCAGGAACACACCCTTCACTCTCCGGCCACAACAATGACGAGATCCCTTCGCTTCCAAACAACCTGGGACTCCCTGCGACTCTGCGGTCATTGTCTGACGCCATGGCTGGATCTTTTTGCGAGGTGAAACTATAGTACTGTCAGCCACCATAAAACTGATCCACATAATTTTCAGTCATTGTGAATGTCCCAATGTGGAAACCGAGACCCAAAGTAAATTCAAGTCGTTCTCTGAAACGGGTTGGATGTGGAAACTGATCATGCATTGCATTGCTTTTTATCGCTGACCAATTCAGGCAAGCTGTGTTGTTTGCTCGGAAGCCAAAGACTGCGGCAGGTTTGATGTCGTGCATCACCTTGCAGAATCATTTGGAACATATACGTTTGTGTGTATAAGACACCATCTGGTGAATGCCTTTTTTCAATCCAGACACACAGACTTGGTTGCCAATTCTTGATAGACGCAGCAGGGTTATAACCAAAAGTCATTTCCCGTCCTGTCAAAGGATCACAAAAAGCTACTCCTTTCTATGATTCTTTCCTCATCTCAGGGGATCTATTCAAGGGGGTACTTTTCAGACTTTCTGTGGCTAAATTATTTACGGATTTTGTTGCTTCTTCGTGGCCGAAATGCCTCTCACCCATGCAAAGCTGAATAGCAACCTTTTGTAGAGGGCCCAGGGGCCTTTGAATGAATGATAAAACGGCTTAGCGCTCAGAACATGTCTCACTGGCGTACAGTAAAAGTAAGGTATTGAGGAAGGAAAGATCGGGAGCTCCATGTTCGATTTAATTTGAACTCAGAGGCGTGAAGGATTTTCGCCGAATACAACGCGGTTGCCGTTGGATGGTCGTTTGGTGTTTGAAATAAAGAACCACTTCTAGGTCTCGCTGTCCTGGCTCCTGTCACATCCACACACATCAAATCCATTCAAATCCAAATTATGAAAATTATTGAAAGTTGGCAGTATGTTGATGCAACCAAGAAACCATTGGCTTTGGAAAACCAAAAAATGGCGCACCTCCTTTGCAGGAACGCGGTTTTCTCTCGGTGCCGCCATGTCCGCACGGTGCCGTGGGGGCCTTTGCGCCTGGAGGCAAGGGGTAACAGCCTTGACTTCAACATCAAATCGACATCCAGGGTGAAACAAATTTCGTCAGATGTCAAATTGCCCCTCCAACTCTCAGCGTGACGTCGCTGCCTCATTGGTGACCAGCGTGGACACTGGGTTTCAGTCTGATCTTTCATTGTCTCCAGCTAGACAGTTTCTACACAGCGGACCTCCCCGGACCCCTGAAGAAAGATGAAGAAAGGTAGTCAAAGATTGCATTGGATTCAGATGCGGCTCATGGCTGCAGCAAAAGGATGCCAAAACAGTTGGCCCTTTCCAAGCAGTGCAAAATAAAGCCAAGTAAAGGTTGGCAAAAAGCAAGATTTCCCAGCATTGCTGGTGAATATCCATGTCGATGGGTCAACACAGGAATCCACTCATAGTCAGCCAGCTGAGAAATTGATATGAAGATAATTCAGTGGATGCTTCATCCAGGCGGTGTCCAAAACTTAGATGTGTTTCTGGGGACGTCAAGCCGAGTCAAGCCTTCATTTTCAGGCAACTAGCAAGGCCCAAACCACACGATACCCAGATTCTGAATGAAATCGAGAAGCTAATCTATGATATGTGCCACAGCATTTCAATGCATTTCACCAATTTCTCAAACGGCTTGAGGTCCTCACTGGCCTTCATCTCCAGCTTCCTTGTCGTGTCGTGTCCGCTTGAGTCCTCCAGCTTCCCACGGAAAACAACAAGGCCCGGGCCCCGAATCTATGGCCATTCTGCGGCAATTCTGATGGGGAAAATGATGATATCATGATGATAAGGTGATGATTGATGATAAATTAACAAACCATGAATATTTCGGGTCATTTGGACACAACCTCACATGAAAATTGGGATATTTCGGCAAATTTTGTTCAAATACCCTTCAAACCCTTGGGCCTGCGGATCCCTGGGTTGTGTATCGTGTGCACCATGCCCACTGGACCTTGGATCAAAACTCATTTATTGTGACAATACTTTTTGTGAACACATCATACATATTAATAGAACAGATTTGAAGGCGGTATGAGATGGTGTCGCCATAGAGAATTACTTTCCCATCTCACTACCGTCTCCAAGATTTGCCATCAAAAAACGTGCCTCATCCGAGCTCCATTTTCTCAGCCATGGCGTGGAGCACTACGAAATGATGAACAAACTGCACTGGAGAACGCACGTTGAGCCCGTTACATGAAGGCCTGCTAGGTACCAGTAGCAATGCAAAACCCTGGAAAATATGTGCGTATCCATATCTGCTGACGCTCAAAAGTGGAAATGGATCCTGATATTATCTGCACACTATCTCAATGCATGTTATGTTTGTATGGTGCCCTTCAGAAGTCACACTGCTGGAATTGTGACGCATGTTTTTTCCGCAACATGCACTGGAACCAAGCCATCTGCAATCGGACTTAGACATCCTCGGCTTGGTTGAAACGATGGGACATCTCAAATATGCACAGAATTCTCAATGTCGGGATTTTCCATCCCCACTCGCAAAAAAAATGACTCTCCTTAACTTCATCTACCATGAGCCAAGGTTTATATACCAGGTATCTCTATAGAAACATCTGCGAACCGTCTTGGTCCTGGCTCTACAATCCTAAAACCATCTGGATAGGGCCCCCAGACATAGGAGATCTATGATAACGTTATGTAACTTATGTAACCATCGAAAATGGTGGCTGAAGCTTTGGGAAAAAACGGAGTATACCCCATGAAATTTGTGACACCGGAAATTTCCAGGACCTGGACCTATCTGATTTCAGTCCCCTCATTGGCCCTAAGTCACAGTGGGGGGTTCAAACCAAAAAAGTCATGGAGAAATGACAGGGGTCGTGAAATGTCCCATTGTTGAAATCACCCAACAACCAGGGGAATGCTGTCCAACAACCATCTGTTGTGGTCGTGTTTATCACGAACTGCTTCTAAGTGCCTCGTGCACGGCCGCGGCAGTGCAGCGCGACACTTCGTCCTTGGTCATATGTACGGCTTTGCCACGTCAGCTGCTTNTATCACGAACTGCTTCTAAGTGCCTCGTGCACGGCCGCGGCAGTGCAGCGCGACACTTCGTCCTTGGTCATATGTACGGCTTTGCCACGTCAGCTGCTTTCCTGAGCTTTCGTGGAAAAAAAGCACTTGTGAGACCACTGATGTGTGACTGTACTTGTGCCGGGAGTGACAGCAAAATACCATCAACAGGAATATTAATATTAGAAATGCGACGATCAAGACCAGTGCACAAATAATGCTCCAATCCCAGCACTTTGAGGCCAGACTTGAGGCCAGAACGGACCTTCTGAGAAAGAGAAGCGACCGTTGGTTTCAAAAGCATATCAGCTGGAGCACGCATACTCCATTGACCAGTTGTGGTTTTCTCAATTGGAAACTGTGCATTGAGGGTTTGTACAATCCACAGGGTCAACTCAACAAAGCTGATTGCTACAAATGATTCTTGCAGAGGCTCTTCAGCAACGCAAGCATTGATCAAAAAAGAAACGAATTCAACAGGAAGCGCAAGGTCATCAGATTGCCTTCGCAACTGATTTTGCCAATCTACTGAAAGTGCATCACCTAAACTCAAACTAAAAACCCTCTCAGCCAACTCATCAGAATCCTCGGTGAGGTCAATGATGTCGGGTTCNATTTTGCCAATCTACTGAAAGTGCATCACCTAAACTCAAACTAAAAACCCTCTCAGCCAACTCATCAGAATCCTCGGTGAGGTCAATGATGTCGGGTTCATCGTGTCTCATGCGGGCCACACCAAGGTAAAAGTCCCGCAGTGCTCGCAGTCTGGTTGTCCACAAGGTGTAGTACTCATTGGTCTCAGCCAACAGGGCTTCGAAAGTAGTTCCGCGCTGCAGGTTGGTGGCCACCGCCTGTTGGTCAACCACATTATTCCAAACCGCCAGAAACTCTTCCAAAGCATCTGAGCAAAGGGCATAGTCAACGTGGGATGGAATCCATCGCACTTCAACTTGGCCATCTCGCAAGTGCGCAAGTAGGTCTGTCAGCTTCAGCCAGAGGTCTTCATTTGCATCTTCAGTAGGCCCCACAGTGCCAGTCAAGAGGCGATTGAAATGAGCGCAAGTCCCAGCGGAGTCAGTCCAAAGGATGATGTCTGTGTCATACTTCAACGCCCACTCCGTGGCAGAAATGCAAGCCCAAAGTTCAGCTCGTCCGATGGTTTGGAGCAACCCCGGAACAGGGCCATGACTTATGGTCAGGCCAGTGCTGGCATTAACTACAGCCCAAGCAGCCCGGTTAGTTAACTTAACATTTCCTTGGAAAAAGGACCCATCAGTAAAAACTTGATTTTTGATCCCTTGCCTTGGCTCGCTCAAGAAGACACAGCTCAAATCAGGAAGGTCAAAGAAGTACTGCTTCCATGAAGTCACAAAGCCAGAGCGAGGCACCAGCAGATGAAGAACTGTGCAAGAAGGAGCTTGAGCAATCCAGGAAAACGTGTCACGGCACTCAGTTCGAATCGCTGCAAATCGAGGGCATCTCAACCAGTGCTGTTGAGTGTCAGGCACAAGACAGTGCTGACAAATGGGCTGCTTCGTTTTGTCATACTTTGCGTGTTGCCACGACGACACAAAAGCTCCGGACTGAAGAGCGCGAACTCGAGCCAGATTCAAAGCATCCAGCTTCGCATGATCCAGCTGTGTGAGGTCAGTGTCAAGGCCCACAAGATCTGACATGGTCTTGTGCTTCACTCTGGTGGCAACGTATTGCATCCAGGCATCATACACCAAACTGGCAAGAAGCTGCTTGGGGACAGTCATGAGGTTATGTCGAAATCCATCATGGTCTTGGATCCAAGGGGGCTCCAGAACTTGCCAGCCAATCATGCTGAGAAGGTGGAGGATTTTGGAAAAAGGACCATCTCGTGGTTTCCCATCATATCTGCTCATAAAGATTTGCCAAAACTGCATCAGGTCAGGGCTCTTCTTGCAAAGGCGACGGAAATCCAGCAAGGCATACTTGAGCTGAAAAAAACCAGGATCCGCAGTTGTGGGATGAGCCAAAGAGAGACGCAAAACCGGGTTTGATCCCGCCAATTGCATTCCAACATGTTTGACTGCTAGAGTTCTGAGCTTGTGGACATAGTTGTCAGCGGCCACACAACTCAAAGTGCCATGTAGTGCTTTGGTCCAAAAAACGATGGGAAGTACTTGCAACTTCTGAGCAATTGGCGCTTTGGATCGGCGAAGTCGAGGCCACTTGTCGTGGAGAGTCTCCCCCTTGTGGACAAACTTGCGCACTCGATGCGCCGCAGTGAATGACAAAGCTCCACCAAGCTCACTGAAGTCCTCAACCAAACGGATGCCAAGCTGTGCCAGCTGTTGTCTGATTTGGACAGTAGTACCCCATGCATAGGTCTTGTCCATGTCCAGGGTCAGGCCCCACATCGAAAGAAAGGCCTTCAAAGTGAAAAA
This sequence comes from Symbiodinium sp. clade C Y103, assembly GCA_003297045.1. Taxonomy (NCBI): domain Eukaryota; class Dinophyceae; order Suessiales; family Symbiodiniaceae; genus Cladocopium; species Cladocopium sp. clade C. Next base: position 354,719 of record BGPT01000194.1, read on the forward strand.
GGCCCACGCCACTAGCTCAGCTTGACGAGCTAACATGGATATGTTGTCCACAAAGGAAAAATGCCGCACCTGGGGTGCATATTGGGCTTGATAGAGTTGGAAACCCCAGTCTATCATCGCCATAGCCAGCACACTGAGTGGACAGCCTTCTGCAAAGCCCTGAGTGGACAGCAGCGTGTCGCTGACTTGGTTGCACACTACAAATCTTCGGGTGAAGTTGTTGACAAAGTTCCGCCAGGGTCGCAGCAAATCTTGAGGAATTCCAATGGCCGCAGCGAGATGCCATAGGGGTTTTCTCTGAATGCTGTTAAAGGCTTTGACGAAATCTGTGCCCAATCCAGCAAGCGGAAGTCCAGATTGAAGAGAAAGCTCAACTGCAGCTTGAATCTGCAACCAAGTCTGTGCAGGCTCACGGGATGGCAAAAATCCATGTGCGTCAGCATGAACATGAGGTTCAATCAACTGAAGCATCTGGCGAGAGCGCAACGAGGCCCAACACCTGTACACAATTGAGAGCAGCACTATGGGGCGAAACTCATTGGGTCTGTGTGCTGAGTCGCACTTGGCAATCGCAATGACTTGCCCCTCCAAAAGCTGAGCTGGCCATTCCATCTGGTTCTTCTCAACAGCTGTCAACAACCGCAGAAGTTCTGAAGTGTGGTAGGGGGACATGTTGAGCAAATCTTGGAGAGCCCAACCATCAGCACCTCTTGCCGCAGAGGGTCGAAAACGTTTGAGTGCCTGCTTCCAGTCATCATTGGTCAACGGAGGAAGTGTCAAAGGTATGCAGGGCATGTAGGCAGAGACGAAGTTCGTCATACGCTGCCAAAGCTCTTCACTATGGAGATCTTCACAATTCCATTTGGGTTGCCAAAACTGGAGGAGGCTTTGGTGCACTTGATCAGTGGTGACGGTATGGTGATGAAAATCAAAACTGTCACCAACAGAACATTCCGGCATAAAGTCCAAGGCCAGAAGTTCCTCAGCAAATCCTCGCACTGAAAGAGGTCGTCCTTGAAAAAACCATTGGCCCGTAAGATGCTCTGGTATCGCTTGATGNGGCCAGAAGTTCCTCAGCAAATCCTCGCACTGAAAGAGGTCGTCCTTGAAAAAACCATTGGCCCGTAAGATGCTCTGGTATCGCTTGATGTAGAAGGACCGCTTTGGTGTCTTCCTTGATCGCTTTCACCTCAAAGGATATGGTATCCCAGAAGGAGTCAACCTGATCGGGTCGTGGTTTGCGAAGATCTTGAAACAGGGCTTTGAGAGTCTTGTCATACTTTGCCTGCAAGACCATTTGTCGTTGTCGAAGGTGCCACTGCTCAAAAGAGCGGAATTCATGATGAAAAGCTTGGTACATCAGGATGGCAAATTGGGCATCAGGAGGAGTGACAGGTAGTGGACCTAGAGCTTGTGCAAAGTCTTGACGGGCCCACCAATCACAAAATGGAACATCAAATCCTTTTGCCCTGCGAATAGCAGACCAGAGCTCAATTCTATATTGTACTGCAGCGTGATGCATGTGACCAGCAGAGATTGCATGCCGGTATGACTGAAGTCGCCTCAATTGACGGAACCACATGATCACAGCTTGACCCACAGTGTCAGCAACCAGCATAGCTTCGCCTGGTCTGCTTGCCCGACAGGTTCGAGGCGTTGGTGTGTGGCTANCGGAACCACATGATCACAGCTTGACCCACAGTGTCAGCAACCAGCATAGCTTCGCCTGGTCTGCTTGCCCGACAGGTTCGAGGCGTTGGTGTGTGGCTAGCTGGTTGTAGTCTTTGTGCACGCCCACAGTGCGCAGTCGACAGAGAATTTTGTGGGANGTCTGCTTGCCCGACAGGTTCGAGGCGTTGGTGTGTGGCTAGCTGGTTGTAGTCTTTGTGCACGCCCACAGTGCGCAGTCGACAGAGAATTTTGTGGGAGGTCATGGACAAAGCCCGTCATAGACTGCTCAAAAGAAGCAGCGAGCTCTTGCATGGTCTGCGTAGGATTATCTTGAACAGAAGGTTCAAGGCCATCACAGTGTTGATGCCAAGCTTCAACATCAACCTTGTGCCAGGGAATTTCACTAGGTCTCGGCCAGGTTCGCAGCGAAGTTGGCAGAAAGTCAAGCTGGAGCTGGACTGAGACCGAAGCATGCTCTTGGAACACCTCTTCCACCTGAACTGAATGGCAGATGGAGAGAGCCATCGGAGAGAGCCAAAGAAGGTCACGTTCAGTTGTGCCTTTGCATGTTGGAGAAATGGGCTGTGACCATCGTGTCTGGGCATGCTCCTGTGCTGAGCAAAATCCATAGGCCCTCCAAACATCAAAGCATGGGAGCTCGTAGGGACTGAAATTGAAGTCACCATTGACAATGACGATCCCAGAGTAGCCCACGATGAATTCCTTGGTGACAAATTCCAGGATCTCATTCGTAAGAGAAGCAGCCCTGGGCCATGTGGGGNCCATTGACAATGACGATCCCAGAGTAGCCCACGATGAATTCCTTGGTGACAAATTCCAGGATCTCATTCGTAAGAGAAGCAGCCCTGGGCCATGTGGGGCCACGAGGAAGGCCGTAGATCGTGATGATGGTGACTACATGCTGTCCAATGTAGTGCTGTGTGGCCAAAACACGGCCTGAGGCCCACACTTCATCAGGCCATGGGACTTGGAGAGTCCTGGAACAAAAGTCGCTTGTACAGGCAACACCTGTCCATGTGCCTGCCCAGCTGGAACGAGCTCTGAGTGCTGCTGGTGCACCGTAATGTACTCGAAGGTGGCGTCCTTGTTGTGATGCCAAAAACTTGAGCGATTTGGCAGCTGATGCTTGAGTGACATAGGAAAGCTGGGTCTCGCAGTAACTCCAGATCCCTGCACCTTGATCAACCGCATGTTGCTCCTTGTTGCGAAGTCCACTGGGATTGGTGGTGCCAATGGTCAAAAGGCCAGGAGGGCCAGGATTGGACGCCTCTCCCACACGAAAGCCATTCAGGCCATTGCCATGGAACTGGTTACCCTGATCACTCCCCAGATCAAAGCTATTGGCAATGAGTGATGAACTGTGGCAAGTGGAAGAAGAAGCAGTTTGAACAAGTCCAAAAGGAAGCAAAGTCCAAAGCAAGAGGTGGAAAAATCGAAGCAGGAATGAAAAGCCAACGACAAAGGAGTTCAGGTGTCTCCTGGGCTTCGCAGGGGGCACCACTCTTGCTAGTCATTCACTGCGTTGTTTCTTTGCCACCATAGCTTCAAGCTTGTCAAAGCGGGCTGCAAAGTCAGCTGACATCTCAGATTGGTGGCTCGCCAGAGTTTTTTGCAGGGTGGTCCCAAAGGTCTCGGTGGCTGTCTTGACTTCAGCATGTAGGCCATGGAGCTCTTGCTGATGAGTGGTCAGCGTATATTGGATCCCTTGGATGGCAGCTTCAGCGGCACTTGATGCCGTGCCGATCTGGCCGAACCACTCTTGGAATTGGGTTTGTTGGGCTTTGATTTCCCCCAATGTTGTCTCAATCTTCTGAAATCGTTCCTCAGTGTCAGCAGCTGAGGGGTCATCCATGGGCGCATCATGGTTGAACTTGTACTCGTCCAGCTCTTTGCGCAAAGAGGATTGGAGCTCATCTCGAAGTTGATCAGTGATTTCAGCAAGATGAGTTTTGCCAGAAGATGGCTTGCAAGGAGCGGCTTCGGAAGATGATGGTCGCCAAGAATGCCATGGGTCTTCAGCTGCATCTTGCCAAGGGTCAAGTCCAGAGATCATGGCATTCGAGGAACTGGCTTCACTTCGAAGATGACGTTGAGTCTTGGTGGAAGCCAAGAATGACAAAGGCTTTGCGGGAGTGGTCTGCTTGGTGGTTTCCGTGATGAGCACCTCTTTGCCAAAGCTAGTGAAGACCTCTGCTGGTGGGGGCTCAGTGGAACCAACGGTCCAAGAGATGCCATCTTGCTGACCTCTGCCAGGCTGCAATGGCTTGGCAAGCCATTTCAAGTCGTTCAAGATCTTGATCAGGCCAGCTCGTTGCAATCCATGTGGTAGTGGAAAGAGTTGGAAGGTACGTTGAACTCTGGTCGCAATGAAAGTTGCCTCCGGTTTGAGTTGCTTGAAGGCTGCTTCTTCGTCCGCAGCGGCCACACGAAGTCCAAATTTGTGGCGTAAGCGCACAAGTCCAAGCGCTTTGATGCACATTTTGCAGGAGTGTTGAGCTTCTGCAAGCGAATGGGCTGGAAGCCAAATGACCCTGAAGCGATCGTCAGGTGCTCGATCTTTTCGAGGGTCAAAGTAGATGCCCTGAAACTGAGTCTGCAAGAGGCCCTTCAGGATGGAATCAGGGATGCGGATGAAGACAGAGAAGTATGTGGCTGTGTCAGCAGGAGCTTTACCACCTTCACTTTTGCCAAAGGATCGCCCCCACACCTCCATGATGATGGAGTCCAAGGTCTCCCCCACTGCGGCATGTGACTTACAGCAGTCAGGACCACAGCCTTCACCAGAGCAGAGTTGCAGCTGAGGAATGTGTTGACTGATCACCCGGACCGGGGATTGAACAAGATCTGACCAGGGGAGTTGTAGCTCATCACGATAGACGTGCAGTCGCACCACAGCTGTGTTGACGATGTCAATGTGGGTATTGGCGCCGACAACATGGCGGTTGATCTTCTTGTCGCCCAAGTTCTTGAGACAGCCAAAGATGAGCACTGGTTCACCAGTTCCCTTGTAAGTCGCAGGGAAGGAGATTTTCGTCATGCCATACTTGGTCAGTTTCTCATCTGGCAGTTCTTCCAAAAGAAGGAGGGCAAGAGCTGAAGTGCTGATGGGATCTTGATGTTGAAGCCATTGCATGCTTTGGGCACATGTGGAAATGGCAATGCCATGGGCTTCAGCTTGAATTTCTTGGAAAGTCACCTGAGGAACCGAGGTGCCATCGTCGTCTTTGAAGTAGCCTGCATGAAGCAGAAGTGCTGCTGGGTCAAGTTGAGGGATTTGAGATTTCCCTTTGTCCTGTTTCTTCTTTGCTTTGTGGTCTTTGATGCCGGCCCCATACTTGCGCACTGCTTGTTGTTCAGCATGACGTGCTAGTTCATCTGGTGTCACGAGGCGGATGGAGACTCCTGGTTTGTTGGCCGCCAGTTTCAAGTGCGCCCAACAATTCTTCGCCACAAAAGCTGCCATGATTGCAGGGGCACCAAGTTTGTTCACCACGAAGGTGGCACGCTCAGCAGCTTTGGAAGCAGGAACTCCATGCTCTTGGAGTAACCCAGTCAGCTTGGTCATCTGATCAGGCGAAAGGTCAGTAAGCCCAGAAGCAAAGATAGATCCACCAAAAGTGGAATTGGACAAAATCCAAAGATGGAGAAGAGAGATGGCATGACTAGGAACCATAAGTCCAGGGTTCCGACAGAGAAACAGATGTGCCAGTGCAATGGTACCACAGGTGTGGTTGTCGACTTGGAGAATCCCACAACGCGAAAGCGGCGGGCGAAAGTCCATGCCCAAAAGTCCAGAAAGAGTCGCCGCAAGATGAGTGGCATCAGCAAGACAACCACTTAGGAATCCATCATAGTGATACCAATGGATGACTCCATCATGAGATTGGCCATACAGCAAAGTCCAATGGCCATGGGCTTCAAAGATGCAGGCAATGTGCCCTCTTGAGGCTGCATATGCTTGGCAAAGACACTGCTGGTGTGGAGTGGAAATCCAATTGTGCATGAGAGCTGGAACCAGGGCAGGGTGGACAGCAAGTACCTCCGTTGATGTGCTCGAGGAGGATTGAAGGAGGTTCAATAAACCTTGCCAGATTTGGCCATCGTGGAGCCCAGGCAGAGGAGAGGCACCAAGACCATTGGCAAAGTGGAACGTGCCAGGAAGCTGATTCCAAGGTGCACCTGGTAGTGTCTGGACTGCAAGAGGACGCCAAAGTCTGAGATCTGCAGGCAAAATGTTGCCATGTGCATCAATCACTTTGCGGATCAGCGGAAGGCCCATATCAGCCAAGATCTCAAAGAGAAAGCTTCCGGGAGTGACAAGGTGAACCTGAAGATGATCAAGATGTCGGACAGCGATGACAATCTTCTGGATGGGTTTGGTTCGACCTGGCGGTCCCTCGGAGCTGACAAGTTGGAGGTCTTGGTCAAGAAAAGTGGTCAAATCCATCAAATGGCCAAGTCGTTGATCTTGAAGTCGCAAAGCACAGCCCTCATTCCAGTTGATAGAGATGCGTTCCGCTTGGAGGAGCATGTAGACAAAGTGTTTGCCTGGACCGAGGATGACGTGCTCCAATGCTCCAAAAGCTTGCAGGACTATTGGCCGCCGGGCTGACTCAACCATGCCAAAGTCAAAGTTGATTTGGGCCAAGAGTTCCTTCAAATAGGCTTCAAGCCAGTCAGCTGGTGATGGAGCAGGCCCAGACTGAGTAGCTTGGTGGAAGTTGGATTGAAGGTGACCATAAATCCAAATGGCCTGGATGGGTGATGCGACAAGTCCAAGCAGGGCAAGACTGGTTTTGACATCCAAAGGANTGGTGGAAGTTGGATTGAAGGTGACCATAAATCCAAATGGCCTGGATGGGTGATGCGACAAGTCCAAGCAGGGCAAGACTGGTTTTGACATCCAAAGGATACTGCACAGTGTCTGGTAGTCCAAGGAGTAGACCAGCTTCACGAGGATGCAGGAACCTTGGGAGGCCCGTGACATTCGAAATGACGTAGAAACCTCGTAGCCCTCCATGGAGCAATGTGAGAGCATGGAATGCTCTGGTTCTGCAACCACAGGGGCAGGGCCCCAGCGCATTCGCATATGAATGCAAAATGGTTGCCGCTATGCCCTCCAAGGTCAGTTGGCGTACATCATGTCCAAATCGAACATCATGAAACATCGTAAGCTCATGCGAGGTCAGCTGCAATTCAGATTCATCAGAAAGTGGCCAACTGCCCCAATTCGTCAAAATGGTCCCAACATGGTCAAATGGTGAGTTGAGATCCCAGGAGTCTAATCCCACAGTATTCCAACTACTTGGCATCAAAATTGCCCACCATCTATGTCTTTTGCATGGCCAAATGTCAACCAAATCAATTTCGACAGTAAGGATCACCCAGCCCATAGCTTCAGCCAAGATTGCTAAGACACTGCGAATGTCCTCGTTCTGGCCAGCTGCTGGGGTGCACTCCAAGATCAAGGTCTGCGTCTGAATCATGAAAGCAATGTGGAGTCCATGCCATAGGACTTGAGCTCGTGAGTCAGCGCTTCCTCGCCGAAGTCCCTGCCATGAATGTGGTTGACAAGGAAATCCTAAGAACACAGTTCCTGGNTCCATGCCATAGGACTTGAGCTCGTGAGTCAGCGCTTCCTCGCCGAAGTCCCTGCCATGAATGTGGTTGACAAGGAAATCCTAAGAACACAGTTCCTGGCGGGCTGTGGCAGGCTTGGTGGATTCTTTTGGCTGCATTGCGATCTGAAATGTTGATTTGGAGAACAGTACCCTGGTGATTGGCTTGAAGGTGTGCAATAGCCGCATCATTCCAGTCCACAGCCACCATGGGGGTTGCCCCCAAAAACTTTGCTCCAAGGCTCATAGAGCCAGTTCCAGCACATAGATCCACAACAAATGGTGAAAGCATGGCTTCATTCAACGGGGTGGAACGCCACCATGAGTCAGAGGTGATAGAAATGATCATGACATCATCAGTGCTATTGACTACCACATCATAGAGACTCACAATCCCAAGGGCCAAGTCAGCCCCCCCAATCAACACCGGTGTTTTCCCAGGCACACGTTGTCCAGAGAAAAGAAGCTCATCCACTTTGTTCAGCACATTGAACACTCCACTGAAGCTCTCACCGGGCAATGGGTTTGAGGGACCAAAGATGGGAGGTTCCATTGCACGTGTTCACTAACCCGATTTTCGGTTGATTACAGGCTCACCTGCTGGTAGGCGTTCGGGCCAGAGCCTTTGTGGTCGTGTTTAAAATCCCTGAAATGGATCAAAAGGAGATATTTACCCACCCTTGGATGATGCCAATCAAACCAGCAAAACTGGGGAAACTGGCCAACAACTCAGAACATAGTTGCGTGCCATGATTTTGAGTCGGTAAAAATATCCAAATTACGCACTTGCTTTCCAATTTGTTTGGAAGAAAAGTTTAAGTGCCGGTAGGAGACCTGGGCCCCTTCAGATTCGAGATTCCGTATATTCCCAAAAACATCCAAAAACAAAAGCTGGCCTACGTGCAGTTTTGGCCACTCAAGAAGCCTTCGGATCACCGCTCGTTCGCTGCGTTCATCTGATTCCAGTGCTGGCACTCAACACATCCACATAGTTGCACGTTGCCTCCTATGGTGTGACTTTTGCTAATGCATTCCTCTGGTTCATTTTCAAGTAAACAAATCGCTGGCTTTAAACATGCAAAACGATATAAAACAATGAACGCCACAAACGGAAGAAAAGAAAACAGGCAGAGTCTGTGAGATTGTTGTGAAGATATTCCCCTTTGTGAGGCGCTCCAGTTACTTTTGAGTCTGGGACACTCTTGGAACCCGCTTTTTTGGTCTCCTGTGAGTCTTGTAAGAAACTCTTGGACGACTCTTGTAAGACACCCTTGCGGGCCACTTTTTGTGTAAGTATCTGAGATACCCTCCATAGATCCTTTTGACAATTTATTGACATCTATATCGGTAAACGATGTGCTAAACTTTGGAGCACATGATCACTTGCAGAATATCATGAATGAATTTGCCCGGATCCCTGACCAAAATGACCAAATTGGCAGAGTGCGAGTGGAAGTGGCTGGGCCAAGAAAATGCGAAACAGTGAAACCGTGAAACCGTTTTCCATGCTCAGAAATCAAATGACCAGTTCGGTGGCTCCCAGCGAGCTGCCTCAGTGGTCAGCAGTGCCATCGAATGGATCCCAATCGGATCGGACCCATACCTCCATATGGTTCCATTATTCCACATCTACATATTGGACCTCCACAAGCCCAGAAAAAGTATGAAAAAGTGGTCAAAATCTGCGTTGCATTCAGATTCACATGCGCTTGTTCATGGTTTCACAAAAATGATGTGCAAAGAGGTCACCCAAAATGTGTTGAAATAGCCCTCTGGAGTCTGGCCCTTTGCAAGGCAACAACGGTGCCAAAGATTACCATGACCAGTCAGCACCGAAACAAGACTTCCAACAATGCACCTCTGCAACGTCAAGGTAAATCTGTGCTTTGCATTTTGCTCAATATCAGCGAGTATCAGCATGGACACCTTGCATCTTCTACTCAGCCAGTAGTAGGCGGACATCCTATGGACCTTTGCACTTTGCTCTATGGACTCGTGGGTTTGGTGCCAGAAACCGTTTCCAAAGCATGGACTTAGATTGGATTCACCAACAAACATCAACACTATCCACCAGAAAGACAGGCAGAAATCCGATAGAACTCTCTGAGCATCCAGACTTCATTATCTTCATTCGTCCTCGGGCCGTGGTGCAACGGCTTGGGCCTCGGCGCCAACATCTGCAGTGATGGAAACAATGCACACCTTCCGTGACTTCCAAGACCGTGCGGCCAAGCCACGGCTTCGAGGAGCTGGACGACTTCGCTTCCGCGGTTCTCTCTCGCCCAGTCCAGCGGAGTTTTTCCTTGGAGCTGTGACCAGGGCTGGGCCCATGCCAAACCTTTTGACTATGTTGGAACCACCAGTAATATATTGCAGGTTGTATGCCAGTTCCAAGTCTTTGAACAATGCCGTTCAGAAATCCGAATAGATGAATGCGTGGCTTTTCTGCAGGAAAGACCTGTGAATTCCGATCTCAAGACTGACGGTCACGGTGGGAACGGGTCGTGAAAGCATCTCGATCTACACAATCATACAATCCTTTCTTACGTGTTTTACCTTCAAATGATAAACCGAACTAGTCCAGGGAGCTGGTTTTTCTCCAAATTTCCGCTACATATGAAAATCCAATGTGAAGAAACTTCATGAAAACCCATGTCGACTACAAATATCTACAAAAATTATACAATATCCACGTGAAAGCATCTTAGCATATCTTAGCTGCATCTTGAATGCGGGATGCCACCGAGTGAAGCCAACCACGAAGTCCCAAGGCCTGAGATCCACAGGTACTCCGTTGCAGCTGAGGCCCCCGGCCATCCTTGTCTTGCACCGCCAGCGACGCCACCTCCACCAGGAGCTTCACCACCTCCGCGTGGCCGTCGACAGCTGCAAAGTGCAGCGGAGTTCGGCCTCGGGCGGCCCGTGCGGCAGAGACGTTCCTGGCTGAAGTGGAAAGAGTTCACCGCAACCGAAACCCGTTGGGATCTCTCGGAGTTCACCGGGACGGTCACCGAAAACTCGCTGCAGAGGCCCCCGGCCGTCGTCGTCGTTCACGTCCACCTGGGCCTTGGACTTCAGCAGCAGCTGCACCACCTCCGCATGGCCTGCCATCGCCGCAAAGTGCAGCGGGGTCCAGCCTCAGCCCCCGGAGCCGCCCTGTGGAAGGACGGCGGCAGCCCGGATGCGCAGGGCATAAAATGACTATCCGCTCATCTACCCCTGCACACTCTGTACAAAGTTTTTGCAGTATGTTGCAGTCAATGTTTGTGTTGTATATTGCAAGATATTTTTCATATTCGCTGCATGTTTGATCTGGATTTCCCAAAGTCTACATCTCCAATCATATTGTATCAAGGTTTATCACAGCCATGCGAAGACAAGTCATGACAAATCCAATCCGCTGAGTCTGTGATGCGTCACACAGATACAGGTTGCAGAGAAAGCAGGTTCAAAACCTGTCAAATGTGTTCAAATATGTTCAAATCATATCTCCCGAGCGGAAGGCTATCTATCGGGAATGCATGGGGAAGTCCTCTATAAAAAGCATGGCCAAAGAAAATGAATACAGTCTTATAATATATTATAATAAGGAGACTTGCTTCGCCAAGGTTGTGAGAAATGCACCGAGGTTCAAGGACATTTTGCTTGGAAAGATTCCTGACAAGACTCAAACTATTTTTTGCAGCTATCCAAATTCTAGAAGCGAATGAATATGACGAGAACACTTGTAGACAGGAATGATGTGATGACACCTGTGCCAGCTGCGCCTTCCCATCCTTGGCTCCTTGGCCAATTTCCGATCAGATACTGCAACTTCAGCCACAAGATCGTTGGCCAGGCTCCAAGAAGGACCCGAAGCCCATTTCCGCTATCATCCATGTGAAAGATGGTGAGAGCCTAGTATCTGCCTTGCTTTTCTTTGGTTTGTCTGGCAAAGCAAACTGGTTGAAAAATGTTGAAAGCCCATGTTGTTTGGTTTGAAATTGTTTTGATGTTCACATCGGTTGCCGAGCATGTGATTTGCTTTGCAATGATCCACGATGAGACGCGTCGCCTGCGTCTACAAAGTGGTAAGCAGGTGTGTGATGGAAGAGGATAGCAACCACATGCAACCACGCAAGTCACGACATCCAAAGCGTGAACTTTGCAACATGAACTCTGAAGGTGACGCGCCGCAACGGAGATGACACATTGACAAATGCAAAGGTTCACATCCAACCAGTGCAGTTTCAACACTTGTTTGAAAGTAATGTTGTTCAAATTTCAACACATTGCCACCCCCAACACCAGGTCACTGCTTCATCCTTCTTTTGCACGCAATGCAGATGATGTCAATAATCATGTTGTGATGTAGGCCGATTTGGTGATGTGTGCATGATGTGCATGTTGATGCCACAGCCAACTTGTTGAACATTACAACACAAACTGCGCAAGGCATACTGTAAGATATTAAGCCCACATATTTGGGTGCGAGCCCTTTGTACTCAGTTGTTGGGGTCATGTACCTGGAAAACCTAGTGCCCATTGGTTTGGGCGCTTTGCAAGGTGCCCGGAATGAAAGATGAAGTGCCTTTCTTGTCTGTAAGAGCTGCAAAGGGACACAAAAACGAACTATACTACTTATACAATAGTCAAAGTAGCTTGAAACAATAGCCAACTACATCTTTCCAGGTAGGCATTGCAAGGCCTCTTTCACATCTCAAGACATTTGCTGCATGATTTGATCTGGATTGGATTCGGATTGGTCAAAAGTCCATTCTTACGTCATCATACGTCATCTTCATCTTTTACGAGTATCCTCTCAGAACTATAACAAGTCAATTGCAGCATCACAGCCATGTGAAAGGAACACCCAGGTTTAAACCACCAGATAATTGTTTTGAATCTGCTGTGAGTCTACACATGTTGCAAAGTGGATCAACATACCTATAGGACCTCTCGATCATTGTAGATCTACAGCGCCTTGATGCGTTTCAGGTTGCGGAGCAAGCAGATTCAAAGCAGTTTTGCCTCCAGCCCCCATTGACAGCCGTCCCCGTGGAACGAGGACGACAGCGGATGCAGCCCTTTGGGGTCCCAGGCCAAACATGCCCCTCTCCTGCACGGAGCTGGGCTCCGTGCGGAGCAGGTGCCGCACCGCACCCACTTTGCCATTGCTGGCCGCCTGAAAGATGTCGCCATTGCCTCGGCCAAGGGCAGCAACACCACTGCAGCCCATGTGGCCAAGTGGCGAACCGACCATCGGTCTGCCCTGCTCATATAGAAATGGTTGGAAGATTCCCTTTGCGGAACTGCCCTTCGAATTTCGCTGCAAACCTCAAAGTTATCACCACCGGCCAACATACCTCCTGCTGCAAATGCAAGTGACTTCCGAGGCCCCAGCACCATTCAGCTTCCTTTTGGTCTTCCCTCGAAATGAATTGGAAATCGTCTCCTCGATCTCTCTTCATGTTTTGCACCGCCTTGAGGGCCTGGCACCAAGCCAGTTTAGCCTATGAGCACGACCCAAGACCCGTTGTAAGCCAACAAACCAAGGTGCCTCCCAGGGTGCTGCGACGGTGAGACTTCTCAGGGTCTTGTTGACCTTCAAGGCTTCGGCCAAAGCCTGCAGCTGAGGAAGTGGCAGGCAAATTGATACAAAACTGCTAAGTTGCTGCCCCACCACTCGTCAAGTCCGATTCAACCTCAAGCCGCACCATTGGCCACACGTGGGAAAAGGCACCTCTGCGCCAACATCGGTGATTTGATCCTTGTGAAGCCATAGCTCCTCCAAGGTCTGGTTGCAACGCAAAGCCTCTGCCAGCGCCTGCGCATCAGAGATCTGGGGAATTCTGGGGACAGGTCGTTGAGCATCCTCGGAAACACACCAGCAAANGCCTCTGCCAGCGCCTGCGCATCAGAGATCTGGGGAATTCTGGGGACAGGTCGTTGAGCATCCTCGGAAACACACCAGCAAATCCATGGGTCAAGTGTTATGTAGCACCACATGCGACTGTGAGACTTTGGATATATCAGTGTTTTTCTCTGTGTGTGTGTGTGTCTCAAACTAAACACGTTGAGTATCCCTGTCATTCCCTGTCAAACAGAATGCTCCGTCCGCTGATCCCAACGAACATCCTATATATTCTTATCAAGGACGAACCTTACCTCCTGTGATCCTCTAGACTCTAGTTTCCCCTTTCACACGACAATTTCATACGGTGGCAACTGGCAACGCGTCAGATAGGACGAAAGGGAACCCCTTTGCTTCCACCGGCACCCTTCAAACATCCGAGATCCTGCAAGCCCATGACCCCACCGAGCCTGGGCTCCGTCGTCAGAGATGCACGTGTCGCCCAAGTCGATGCTCTTCACGGAAGTGGTGATCTTCACCAGTTGGGCCACCACCTGGATACGCACGGAACAAAGCTGCAAGAGAACAACATCCAACCAGGGCAGCTGTCATCAACATCTGACATTCAACCAGGAGGATGTTCAAAAGTTCAACAGGTCTCCCAAGCAACGCCAAAAGGTGCATCTAATCTGAAGGCAAGATCACGAAACAGCAGCGAAAACTAAAGTGACATCCCAATTTGCTAGCGTATCAACATGACGGTACATTCTGATGTTGGAAAATGTTGGAATTGGATGCTATGATGATGCTATGAGAAATTGCGAAGTGCCCACGTCTGACCAGGTTTGCACATATAAGATCATATAAGATAAATATCCGGATCCACCAAACTTCGCTTGGCACTTCCGTGTCAACCAAATCTCCGCCTCAGACCCACCAGGCCTTGGCCTCTTCGTCGCCAATCTGATCGTATTCGGGGTCCATCGTGATGTTGGTCAAGGAGTTCCTCTCCAAGGCCTCGGCCAGAGCCTGGAGGCAGCACGCGGATCGAGGCTGGTGCTCCCGAAACTGAACTTGCAACTCCAGCTGACTCCAGCTGCTCAAGGCGTGCTCAAGGCTACGAGCTCCAGTCGTCTTCTCGTGTGGCAACTTGCAAATGACCGGCGCTCAGGCGGCCTTGAGACGGACGGGTGCGTCGAACGGGAGTCTCTCCTTGATGGATCTGTTATTCCTCAAGGCTTTCGCCACGGCCTCGCTGCAGACGAGACACTTGCAGCATTTGCGACACAGCAAAAAGTGGACAAACATGACAAAACTCAAAAGATCTGTGAAGATGGGCGCAGATCTTTGAAAGGAAACGCAACAAAATGTCCCGCTAGATACAGCCTGTATATTGAACACTTTCTGAAACAGTTGAAATAGCTTGAGCCAAGCCTTCTTGGCTGCCAGGTCGAATATGGATTCGTCCTCTGCATTGATGCGTGTCAAGAACTGGTTGGTTGTCAAAGCATCAACCACAGCCTGGCAGCGCTCAAAGCAAGAGTTGTCTGCAAACACTTACAGACTTTGAAGCCACAGCACAATTTGGGGAAGAGCCCGGACACTGAAAACACAAAGGATCGCGACCAGCTCCCGCCTTGCCCATGAAGGCTCCGCTACCAGGCTGCGGATTGACGAGTTCAAGACTCACGACTTGACTCGTGGCCAAAGCCTGGCAATGACGACAAGATGGATTGAAATTGTGCCAATGGAGCCGCAAAATTTGCATATTTGTATTATTCATCCATTTTCGGGGTGATAGTTTGATCCACAAATGATGACCATCTGTCGCAAGAAACGCATTGAACCAAGTCCGTGGCCTTGCCAAAGGCTTCTGCTGCTTCTTCGCTACATTCAAAGCTGTCGAGTTTCAAAGTTGTGAGACTTTTGTACAGCGGCAGCGCGCCGGCCAAGGCGAACATTTCTTGTTCCGGAAGTCCTTTCAGGACTAGGTGTTCGCACACAGCAACTTTTTCATCGAATATCTTTTGCTGAAGTTCAACAACAAGGGGCAAGTCTTTATCCCTATGGGTAAACTTTGCATCTTTCATTCTTTCTCTGAAGCTGTCAGGGGTCAATGGCACTTTGCCGGTTAGAAACTGACCATCAGGTTCGACTTTGTCGGAACCTGAGCGGTCGATGCATTGGCTTTGTGAATTATGGGTTCTAAGTGAAGACCAAGAAATTTCCCCAATGCACCANGTCGGAACCTGAGCGGTCGATGCATTGGCTTTGTGAATTATGGGTTCTAAGTGAAGACCAAGAAATTTCCCCAATGCACCACCCCCTTAGGAGATATTCTGTTCGGTTTTCAAAGAGGCAATTCAAGGGTTTTGGGACGATACTTTTGTGTTCGATGTCCCAAACAGGAATCAGTTCTTGGTCATTTTTCATGGTTGACTTCCACACATCCTTGGGAGTCAGATGTTCTATCATGAAAGTCATGGTGCACTCATGTGAATACATTATATGCATGTTGTCCATCGCTGCTCTGAAGCTTCTTTCCTCCTCCGAAAACAACCGCTCATACTGAAACAAGGACGTGAAATCGTAAAAAATCCACACCTCAGTTTCGAAAGCAGCTTCATACCACGCAGCACGATCCACGATAAGCTCCAGTTGATACCTGCAAGGATCGGGATGCTCCCGAGTCTCCCAGGCATGTGAAACGGAGCAAATGGTCGCGGTCCGGGCCCCCTCTGCCCAATTCTGCACTTCTTCGTGGCTGACTAAAGCACTTTCGGCATTGCCATCAAATTCAAACACTTCAGATTCCGCTTCTTGTCGTCGAGGAAGCGGCCGCTTGGATCGTGCCAAGTCACTGAGATACCTGGATGAGAATCAAGACACTCGGGATTTGGTAGAATTCGAACGGGTACTTCGGGGGGGGGGTTTGCTCTTACTATTGAACCTGCATAGACTGACTTGCCGCCAGCCAAAAGTAGGCTGAAACCAGCACCAGTGGCAATGATTTGAAAACATGATAAAACTACACAGAGCCAATGGCGTCAATATATGTGGCATCGTTGCATTGGAAGTATTGTGCATGTTGCAATGGCTGAGGATAGCACTTTGCTCGAATCAATCGGATGTTTGCATCCTGAAGAAACTGCGCAAAGGCATGTGGCTCTTTCAGGTTATATCGACGAGCCTTGGCACAAATGGGACACGGAGAAATGAGAAATGTCTTATCCAATTCTTCCAATTGTCTGGGTCAACACAACGCCTCGCTGGAAGAAGCAAGGAACTGCCCAGGTCTACGGGGAAACATCTGCTAAATCCATCCCGCGGAACTTGTCTGGAGTCAAACTGCCTCTGCTGCGCCACACGGCCTGTTGGCTCTATCTAATGCGCATTGATGTTCTGTAGGCTGTAGCCGTTCTTTCGGGATCTTCTGAAACTTCAGGATTGAAACTTGCATCCGTTCACCTTTCTAGGACACTAAAGCCAAAAGCAAACAGTATTGCCTAAGGCCCGAGGCAAATTAGCTTTCTAGATCTTCATGGGTGAAATATCGAAGCTACGTTCAACAATATTCAGATATCAGTGGGTTGTGTTTTCAACTGACCATAGTCATATTGTTTCAACAACTATTGGCTTCAGTATCTGATGTAACACCATAAATCATCTGCAACCACTCCTACGTATAGAACTATGTACTTGTGCTGTGGTGGCAAGGCACATGGCCTACATGATGCAAGTCTCTCGGTCACACATGTCACATTCAACAACCAGCATGCTGCAACACAAAGTCCGTTCAGAGTCTAACCTGAACGTCACAAGACTCACCAACAATTTCAATCAACCATATTGTCCACATGGACCTTATACAGATGTGAGGTGTGCAAGTGCTACATACTGACCTATGGTGTGCGGATAGATATCTATCACATGAAACTGTACTCCAGCAGTCTTGACTTTCAAGAAAGAAATGCAAGTAGTAGTACATGTCTCCAGCTATCGGATATCGCAACGAACAAGGCACATGGACTGCACATAGCAAGCTTTCACACACATACATCTCGCGTTTGCACAGACGATGCTGCAAAATGCTGCAACAATGTCATGTCGCACAAGTCCAAATAAACATCAGAGTGAATCTATGTCAGATACCCCGGTCATCCCCAGTCTATGTCTCTGAAATCTGAAACGAACCCGCGTGCATCTCCGTCTTCGCATCGCGTCCGAGCAACGGCCACGGAACGCGGAACTTCGACCGGTGCAGCGGCTCCTTCGGAGCCGGCCGAGTTCGGAGCCAGGCCTCGGCGATGAGACAAGGACTGCAAGAACTGCGCAAGGTGGGGAACCAAGGCGAACCACGCATGGTCCGTTTCCAAACCGAAGAAAAAATTGGTGCACAAGATTTATTAGCCCGTAAGCCCAACAAAAAGACGGAAAAGTAAAATTGCACCATTATTTCACATTACTGCTGCATTGGATCTTGTTTTTCTATGTTTTGGATATAGATTGACTCTATTATAGTGGCAGTTTATGAGTTGGTGGGGAATTATCTCGGAAACAGCAATGACTGGAGAGAAACAAAAGAAATCTTATTCATCCATTACGTCAGACCGTTGCAGTGGAAATCCGCTTGCCTGGTGTCACGCTGAGCTCTGAGGGTGCCACTCTCTGGCAATGCTTGGCCTCGGAGTTGCGGAATGTGCAAGCTACAATGTCTGGAAGCACACGTGAAAATACGTGTTTAAAAAATCTCACACAATCTAACTAACCCGTAAGTACACGTATGATGAGGAAAAGCCATTGCCTTCTTTGCTGCAAAGTGGCATGATATGGTGCCTTGGGTTTAGGCGTGTAAAAGCGCCCTTTCTGGGCTGCAAACTTATATCATGTGAAATCAAATTTGGGCAAGCCATACTATCCTGCGCCCGTGGCTATCACCTCAAGTTGTCTTCAATATTCTGTAACGTTCTCTTGCCATACCATCATAGTGACATTGAGAACATTGAGCAGTACCATGGCCACGGTGAAAATATGGGATTGTTGAGTTATGCTCATCTCTCTCCTGTTGAAGCTGAGTTATGCTCATCTCTCTCCTGTTTGATCCCCCATTGTGGTTACATAAACCCCTATTAAGGCCCACAATATTCCATGAAATCCTTATTCTCACTGGTTGAATCATGTTAAATCCAATGTTTGAACCATAAATCCCCCATGATATCGTTTGTATCCATCAGTATCCCATGAAATCTCCAATGGTCTCCATGTTTTATGGCTGCGCATCCTGGGGGGCGGCATCCCGCAGCACCGGACCCGGCATCAGGGGTCCGATGGACGTGGGGGAGACCAAAGTTGGATTGAACAGCCAATGGAACCAGAAAAGTCATGAAAAATCACGAAAAAATGGAGATTTCATGGGATATTCATGCAAATCTAATCGACAATGGGACAGCCAAATGATGAAAAAGATGGAGAATTGATTGATGTTATCAACAAAACATGGTGAACAAATGGAGACTTCATATGCTCTGGAAAATCGGCATACCCCCAGAAATGTGCTAATGATTCCCATAGGTGTGGCTTGACTTCAAACGAGAGGAACACATCTTGACCGGATTTCGAAATCGTTCTTTCTCGGGTCACAACTCTGCCCAAATCATCATCACTTTGAAATCTGTCAAAATGTTCCGCCACAAAAAAAAGCGATCAATGGATCATTGCGGCTGATTTTGGTCTGTCCGAGACCACGGCCCAACAGCTTCTCAGCTTTTTCTGCAACGGCGGCCTTTGCGTCTCCTGAGCACGTGACTCCGAGGATCCATAGCTGGGAACTCGTTGAAGCTCCGTTGTAAGCAAGGGGCATAACCCAAGTCATGTGACATGTTACATCATATTACCAGGAAACAGATCATCAAGCGTGATCATCAATCATCGACTTTCCCCAAATTTTGGGGTAGCTTATTTTCTCAGAGCCACATCAAGGATCTCAAGCAAAAACGACAAGGACTCCAAGCGCCAAGCCCATGAAGGATGCGATGGCCACCTGGTCAGGGTGAGGCATGCGTTAAGTCACCCAAAAAGTTGCATGGTTGATACCTGGAAATGTCCAACGTCTGCGTCTCTGTGGGGTTGAAGTTCTTACCAATACCCAATCATGTTCAGAAAGGATATCCATATAGATATAATGTGAAGACGACTACGTTCCTGCAACAAATATTAGGCGGCCATGGTGTCCAAAGTCATCGAAATTCCGCCCAGGTCACCCAACACCCCTTCCACCTTCAAGATCTTTTTGTCATTTGACCCCAACCAGCCCTCCCCAAGTGACACCGATAGCATCATCAGCAAGATCCTGGCACCTTTATGTCAAGTAAAATCCAAAGCCCAACCCAAGCACAGTTGAAACTTGAAACATTTTGAAACCATTAATATTCTGATCCAAACATTCATTTCAGTGGATTCTGTTGACAGGGCTTGCAAATTCTGCACGCATGGACGACACCAAGGGATGAAAATGGATGAAATGATGATCGCAGACCCAACCAGCTGCCAAGTCTGCCCAGCTGTGACAAGCCGCCTCCAGATCTTTCGAAGCCTTCAACGCTTCCAGGTCATTCAGAACAGCCTGGATTGCTGCCTGCACAGGACCAGCTGGTTGAGACCTGATATCCATTGAATTCTGTGAGAATTATGATACGGTGTCTCGCGACAAGTTGCGTATCTTTCTGGCACACTTTAATTATCACCACAACTTTTGGTGAGATGCCTGTGATCAGAAAGTTGTCCCTCAACATTTCACACAATATTACTATTACTGTAATCCACAGCCACAGCAACTCCACGGTCCGCACCTCGGCTTTGAGGTTCGCGGCGGTGTGCAGAGCAAAGTGTTGCAGCAAAGCCTGCAGTTCATCCTGCCATGCTGTACGAAAAACGTGTGGTCGACAACTGCCCTTCTGCAAACTTCTGCAAACTTTCGGCTGCCAACGGGCACTCTCTTCACTTCCCACTGGTAAAGCACTCAACAAGTAAGACTCCAAGACAAATGATAAAGCAGAAAGAATGGAACCACTCTTCGTTCAGAAAGCCGAATCATTTGCCCGCACGGAACCACACCGCCACGCTGCGTGCGTCCTGCTTGGTCGCATCTGAAAGTTGGCATTCCACAGATCGCAGTTTTGCCTCACGGTGGGGGCAAAGTACCCGATTGAAAGGCTTCAATCTCTTGTCTGCATACAGAAAGCTCAGGCGAATCCCCAGAAACACGCAATGTCTACATCTTCTCACCGGCGGATGATCCCAGCAGCCTTGTAATATCAAGAAGACGACACAGGGCATGCTACCATCTAAGATATGACGAATCCAGGGTCGAAACAAACTCTGATTCAGCTCTGTGCATATTTTGACGGATCTCACTCTAATAGAGAATCCACGTCCAACTCAACTGCTTCCACCAAATCCGCCCTTGCCAAGTAGACTGAGCCTCAAGTTCGTCTCGCTCCGCTCTTTGTCTCCGAAAGTCATCACAGAATGTCTTCAACAAAGCCTTTCCAGTCACAAAACTGGACAATCGGAAGGCAAAACAAATCACAGAGATATGCAGAGATGTTTCTCTGCTGTGCCCTGTGTGCTCTGGATTTGACTCTCAAGGCTACTGTTACCTGTGCGCCGGATCAATCTAAGTCTTGGTTGGACTGTGAGTGTCCGTGTGCATGATGGATGCCACACGTTTATACACGTTGTACTTTGAATCTCCAGCGGAAATTGCCATGTCAAAGCACGCCATGGACCAATGTCGTCATGATGTGGTGATTTGCATATGGAATATCAATTAACACCAGCCAACCATTTCCAGCGAGGGCCTTCACAGCTTCATTTGACTGCTGCAGCTCCAGCATATCCTGAAGTCTCAAGTGCCCCAAGCAATCGTGACCCACTCAGAGATTTCACGTGGCTCTTTGGGACCCAAACAAGGGATACCTGTTGAAGACTCGTCTCTGTTCTCTGCATCACATGTTGACTTCCGGCAACTGGACAACATGGAGAGTTTCTTAGAATGCTCAGTCCATTGATTAAGTGGAGAAAAATGTACGGCTGAAATTCCAAGTTTGAAACAGAGCAATCGAGATTGAAACAACCACAATAACATGTCCCTGTGATACTGAGGCTGTGTGCGAATGAAACGAGCTGGTGTTTCAGGCCATGGCATGAAACCGTGAGAATAAAATGGGGGGAAAGGTTAAGCAACAAGAGGCTTTTCTGGTCAAAAACTGACCTGACTTCCCAAGAATTTGACCTCCCAAAGTCCACCTGCACAGTTGATTCGATACCTTCTTCGACCTGGCAACACACACTCTGACCACCCGAATGACAGGTACCGGAATCAGTTCTTTTGCTCATATTCCTTCTGGCTCTTTGCCAAATTTTGCCAATCTTGACCAAACACATATCGGAAATCCCAATCAAGGGTTCACTCGTTTTTTTGGGTTGTTTTCATGGCCTCGTTCTCTGCAGTTGGCAGCTGTTCCATCGCCTGCCACGGGGGTGCCCACAAATTTCTTTACAAAAAAAAAAACAAAAACGATTTGATTTTGGCAAGTTTTGCAGCACGGTCAATTGTCTGCTGAATTTACCAAGAAACATGTTTCATGAAGCCACACTGGGGCCCAAGAGTCCGCTGCATCCAATCAACACCGAAAGATGATACACCAGAAAAAGTGAATAAATCCAAAAAATGGCTGGGACAGATTCGTCCCACAATGCGTGATTTGGCCTTCACCGAGCCATTTGCACCGGCCAGTTCCATGTCTTTCAACGCTTTCTGAACCTGTTCCTGCACCCAGGAGTCCAGGAGATATGATCCATATCCATATGGAGCATGTGGATTTAGTGCGGGTGTGATCAAAGAGCTGGTTCTGACATGATCATGACACCCAATTAAGCAGGAAAACCCGTTGTTTACCCACAAAGAAATGACCATCATCAAAGCCAACTCATCAAAACCACACTCTTTGAATGCGATCATCGTCCACTTCAGGTGTGATGCAAACAAGACCATATCTACAGCCAATTTCCTGCGCTTTTGTGCATGCAGATGTCTGAGCTGCCAAATCTTCCAGCAAAGATTGAATTTCCTCCTGCAATGTGGACAGGAATGCAGCTGAGAACTGGTGCAAGGCCATCGCCACTTCAAACATCAAATGGTCTTCACTCATCTGTTTGCCAGCACAACAAACAAATCCCAAAAAACGTAGCGCTTTGCGCGTATAATACACATGTCGATGCCAGAATTCCAATGCAAGTTGACTCTCGAACCTTGCCACCATGCCCTGGCAGTCCTTCTCTGCCATGGAATCCAAGAGTTGACATTCCAAGGTTCTCAGCTTCTCCTTCTGAAACAGGTGGGCAGGGATTGACCAAAGGTATCCTTACTGAGAGACTCAGAGTCCCTTGAATCCATTGCATTCCTAGGAAGGCCTCACACCCGGTCGAGTTCTTTGGATACATTGGCTTGACTAACTCCGCGCAACGTCGATTGATTCTACTCCACCCAAATCATTTGTCCCAGGAATACCATGGTTCAGAACACCTAGCGTCCAAACTCATTGGCGACTACCGCAAAGTATTCCGTTTCGACAAAATGGCGCTTTCCACGAATCACGTACATCCTCCTTTCACATCAACAACCCACGAATGCTCAGCTGGACCTCCAACAGCTGGCGTGCAATCTTCTGCTTCTGAAGCTCATTGTGCGACATCTGCACTTCAACCTTTCTGGATCAAGAGATCGGAGAATCATGAGGATCTAAGAATAAAAAACACCCCGAGCAAGTGTTTCACTGCCAAGGATTCTCAGGAGCCATGGGTGTATGCTCAGCAGAAAACGGCCATTGGGCAGCTCAACTCATGTGAATTGGAGTTTGTGAATCCGCAGTCCGAACCAAAGCTGGTACAACAGTGCTCCATGGGATGGGAAAATGAGGCCTTCAGAGTGTCGTTCCGCAGCTGCAAGTCTTCCGACAAAGCTTGAGTTTGAAGCGGATCCTCAANTGGGAAAATGAGGCCTTCAGAGTGTCGTTCCGCAGCTGCAAGTCTTCCGACAAAGCTTGAGTTTGAAGCGGATCCTCAATGCAAGAACGCAACGAGATAGTCAGCAAGGTCCTGATGAAGCTGTCCAAAGAGTACTTGAGCGTTACTGATGTTTTCTTCTCTACACAGTTTGCAGTTTGGCATGATTCAGCAATGTCAGGGGAAGTATTGCAAGTCAAAAAGATCTGTCAACCAATTGTTTATCAAATATCCATGCAGCATTCTGGTTCCACCTTTTGCAACACGCGATGATCGATACAAAGTGCTCACAACGCCCATGACGACAACCAACAACCACAACCAACAACTCACGGGCCGCTTGCCGCTTCCCCCTGTTTCAACTACACTTGTGGCATGTAAATGTGTTCCTCCATCTTTGCCGCGAGTGTAGTGAACTACCTACTTTCCTCTCCATCTCCCTTCGCTTCTTTTTCTTATTACTTTTCTTTTGTCCTGTTGATTTCTGACCTTAATTTTCTTGACACACGGACCAAATTCGATGCTACAGTACTCGTATTTGCCGATGCAATAACAACCAAAAACACTACAGAGTTGCCCATTTTGCACCGGGACGAGTTCCCACCAATCACTTTTCACACCAAGATCTTTTGACAACAAAAACTCTTCACAACAAGACCATTTCACGCCAAGATTTCTGTCAGATTGTGTGGGAATGTTTCCGGTTTTCCTCCTTCATGTTTGAATAAAACAACGAGCCTGTTCCCACATTCGGCAGCTGGCCACAAACGACAACATTAATATACGTCTCTGTTTCGGCCCATTTCCCCTGCACATCAACGTTGGAGCGAACAGCTGAGACTCCCCGCATTGACCTTGTGGTCATCGCTCGAAGCCATGGTTCTCCGGTTTTTGGTACTGAAGTGACGACCCACCATAAAATCGATCCACAGAGTCACGATTTCAGTTTCCGAAATCTTTGGGTCGGCAGAAACCGCTCACACATTGCGTTCCTTCTGGATCACTGGTCACTGGTCAATCAAGGTTCCGAAAAGAAGCGGACACCAGGTACCAGGAAAACTCATCAAAGTCAACATGTTATCTGTGCTGCTACGAGTACTAGTTCTGTCATGTACTGTCTAGGACTCTTTCTGGCTTGGAACCCAAAGTCTGCTGCAAGTTTCAAACCTTTCATGATCTTGCAAAGCTCCAGCAGGAATATCTTTGTGTTTGTACATGCAACACTTACCACAGATTCCTTGCGAATACAAGCATGAAATCGCATCAAATCCGTCATGTAACCACGTTGCATCGCGTTGTAAGTCATATTTAATGACTGGTCGAACATGCAGAATATTCAGATCGCGTTGCATGGTGAAATGGCTGAGCGTTCAGAATCCTTCTTAATGCGGAGTGAGTGGGAAGAACACACGCTCCATGTTTTTATTATTCAAGAAACTGCAATAAATCAGAGAGGCGATCAAGAGAATATTGAATGTTGGGTTCTTGAAGGCCCCAGTTTGGTGGTTGGTCTCGGAATCGAGGTGGTTGAGACAACGCTGTGTTGCTGTTGGCCCTGAAAGAAACATACATCGGGCAAGTCTGTTGTTCGATCCGCTGTGCTGCGTTTTGTATTTCATCAGAAGTCCGAACCACTTCTAGACCTCATGGTCCTTGCCCAATGTTCATTGGTCACATTCGCACACATCATGTCCAACTATATATAGGTTGTATAGCTAGATGTACGAAATATTACGAATGGTTGCTCCAACACCCTATACACAAGGGAGGCAAAATGGGTCGATAGAGAATTTAAATTGCCCTTTTTCCCCCCTGATGGCTATCATTCATCTACTATATACATATATGCTATTGAATATATTTGGATATATTTGAATAGTTATTTGGATTAATATTTGGATACATTTGGCACATTTGGATGCACATGGACTCTGCCCAGGAGCCCTCAAAAGATCAAGGCTGTCCACAAGGCTTGATTTTTGTGTCATTGTCAGTCCGCCTCAACCTGCACCTCCTCTGAAGGGAAACTGTTTGCATCTTTTTGCTAGCAACGGATATCGTTTTGGTGCCACGATTGTGATGATCAAAGTGTTAGTGTAGATGGCAACAAGGATCCGATCTTTTTGACAAATCCCAAGTTCAATTTGTGGTTCAAAAACCGTACAAACCATCAATTTCCTTCAGCTACTTTGGAAACGATATGACAAAAGGGTGTTGTCTCTCAGTTCCACGGGCACCCAGCTCCATCCATAAACATATATAATATGCCTCTTTGATCTCTTTGGATCCCTGACCAAATGAAGCACTGCCTCTCGCCCTGGCCCAATTTTCAGTCTCAACCTACACCTCCACGGGGCGGCTTCGCACCAGCACATTGGAGGCCAAGGGAAACCACCTTGACCTTTCAAAATAATGTGAAATCAAGATATGTGAAACAGGCTTCCAGGGATCTTCCAGGCTTGGCTCCGAAGGAAAGGTCGATGCCTCATGGGTCACCAGTGTGAACGTTGGGTGATCTGATCATTGGCCGTGTCTCCAACGCTGTTTCGTAGCGGACATCTCCCAAGCCGAACAAACGTAACGTCAAAAATTGCAGAGAAAAGATGTAGATAAAGGATGCGGAAAAAAGTTATCCAAGCATTGTGTTGACATGGTTTGTGGAGTCTGGCCCTTTCCAAGCAAGGCAGAGAATAATGAATATATATATACTAGTATATACTATATATACCCGGACGTCCATTTGTACTAGAAAAAAGTGACACGAATTGAAAAGTAGTCGTTTCAACAATTTTGATGACGTTTCACAAAAAAGTGGTCGCCTTCCAAAAGTAAACGATTTTGCTGTTGGATTTTTGCAAAGTGTACATAGTACGTTTTCATATTGCGCTCAAGTTGCGCTAAATTGCGCTGAGTTGCGCAAAATTATGCTCGAGTTGCGTCCTGTTTTTCTGTCCGTTTGTGCTCGGTGCCCCAAGCAAGTACAGTAATACGCTTCAAAAAAACAATACGAAGATCAATATTTTGACAATATTTAAACGATTTGCCATTTTTCATTCGTTTTCATGAAAACTAGAACGAAACCATAGGGGGGGTACTTTTTTCTAGTACGAATGAATGTCTAGATACAAGTTGCCAAGTTTGACCATGACCAGCGTTAGCACCAGAACAAGACTTCCAGGTGTTGCTGCACCAAAAGGGCGATCTCTTCAGTTCCATGTCACGTCTCACAAGGAGATGGCATGAGAAGGAACGCACAAAAAGTATAAAAAGAAAGTTTAAATTTACACGCCCCAAGAAATTGAAACTGAACTGTTGATTCCAACAATGCATCTCTACAATGTCGAAGGAAATTTGTGCTTTGCATTTTGCTCAATATCAGCGAGTATCAGCATGGACACCCTGCATTTTGTACTCAGCCAGTAGTAGGTGGACATCCTATGGACCTTTGCGCTTTGCTCTATGGACTCGGGGGTTCGGTTCCAGAAACCGTTTCCAAAGCATGGACTTAGATTGGATTCACCAACAAACATCAACACTATCCACCGGAAAGACTGGCCGAAATCCCATAGAACTCTCTGAGCATCCAGACTTCATTATCTTCATTCGTCCTCGGGCCGTGGTGCAACGGCTTGGGCCTCGGCGCCAATATCTGCAGCGATCCGAGAACCCGAGCTGCACACCTGTCGTAACTTTCGAGGCGCAGCCAAGCCACGGCTTCAAGGAGCTGGACGACTTCGCTTTTGTCGTTTTCTCTCGCCAAGTCCAACGGAGTTTTTCCTCAGAGCTGTGACCAACAGGGCTGGGCCCATAGGAAACTTTCTGATGATGTCGGAACCACCGAATTATATGTACCATTATGTACCAGTTCTAAGTCTTTGAACAATGCCGTTCTCAAAGCCACTGTTTTAACAAGTGATTGTTCTGCGGGAAAGATCTGTGAATTCCGATCTCAAGACTGATGGTCACGCTCCAAGAAGGACCCGAACAGGTCGTGTCCGAACTGAGGCCCCCGACCTTCCTCGTTTTGCACATCCAGCGGTGCATTGGCCGCGAGCAGCATCTCCGCCACCGCTGCTCTGCCATTGCGTGCTGCGTCATGCAGTGGGGTATCGCCTCGGCCCAACGCCACACACCGCGAGGGCAGGCTCGGAGGCTCGGAGGAACGGTTCTTTTATTTTAAAGAAGCTTCATCAAGGTCAACTAAATCATACTAAATCCATATGAAAGATCGTGAAAGCATCCAATCTGCATTGTCCGCGGTGTTTTTCTTTGGTTTACATGGGAAAGCAAACTGGTTGAGAAATGTTGAAAACCAATTTTGTTTGATTTGAAATTGTCTTGATGCTCACATCGGTTGCCGGGCATGTGATTTGCTTTGCAATAATCCACGATGAGACGCATCGCCTGCGTCTACAAAGTGGTAAGCGGGTGTGTGATGGAAGAGGATCGCAACCACATGCAACCACCCAAGTCACGACATCCAAAGCGTGAACTTTTCAACATGAAATCTGAAGGTGAAACGTGACGTGCCGGGAGATGACACTTGAAAATACTTTACCCTTAAAGATCTTTAAAGACAAAGGCAAAGATTCACACCGGTATATAGTCCAATATAGTCAACCCTTGTTTGAAAGCAATGTTTTTCAGGAAAATCTTGAATTTTGACACATCGCCCCAACACCAAGTCACTGATTCGTCCTTATGTTGCACGCAACTTAGATGACGTCAATAATCCAATGTAGTCAGATCTGGTGATGTGTGCAAGTTGATGTTACAGTCAACTTATGTCAAGTTAAATCTCCCCAAGCACAAAATGCGCAAGGCATACCGTAAGATATTAAGCCCGCATATCTGCTGCGAGCCCTCTGTACTCAGTTGTTGGGGTAATGTAGGCATTGCAATGCCTCTTTCACAAGTGTTGTTCTGGATTGGCCAAAGTCCATTCTTACGTCATCTTCTTTTGCACGCATCCTCTGAGAATCTGAGAACAAGTCAGCCATCTCATCTTGTATCAAGTCTATCGCTTGGATAATAGATGATAATAGTGTACCTGTAATTAGATCGATCTCGACCTAGTGGCTTGATCCATCATATACGTTGCGAGTAAGCAGATTTAAAACAGTATTGTCTCCATTGACAGCTGTGCAGTCAAACGATGGAGACATCAAAGGTGGCCCTTTGGGATCCCCGGCCATTCTTGCCCGCCTGCTGCGCGGAGCTGGGCTCCGTGCGCAGCAGGTGCCGGACGGCACCGACGTTGCCGTTCTGGGTGGCCGTAAAGATGTCCTGGTCGCCTCGGCCAGGGCAGCAAGACCACTGCCGCAGCCCACGTGGCCAAGTTGCGTAGCGAACTGTCTGGGCAGACTGTTGACAGCATTACAGAAATTGTTGGAAGATTCCGTTTGCGGAGCTGCCCTGCGAACTTCGCTGCAAACAAAAACACATCAGGACCAACGTGCCAACTTCTCTCCACCAGTCATAATGCCTTCCTGCTACCGACTTCTGAGGCACCAGCAACCTTCAGCTTCAAATTTGTCTTTCATCGAAATGCATCGGAAATCGCCTCTGAGGACCTGGCACCAGGCCAGTTTAGCCCATGAGAACGACGAGCGACTAGTCCAACACGCGTTTACCCGTTGCAAACCAGCGAACCCTGGTGCCTCCCAGGATGCTGCGACTGCAAGACATCTCAGGGTCTTGTTGTCCTTCAAGGCTTTGGCCAAAGCCTGCAGTTGAGGAAGTCACAGGAATAGCAGGTGACACCAAGAAAAAGATATAGAAATATAGAAACATAATAATTATACAACATAGAAATCAGTTTTAAAAATGCAACAGTTGACTTTCCCTTCTCGGGTCTGTATAGTGTAAGAAAGTGCTTGAACATGGGTTTACTGCGCATTTTCTTGCCAAGCGCAACTTTCATAGCAAAACAGAATGATACAGAATGAATATATACCCAGCATATCCCAGTATACTGAGTTAAAATGCCCCAGCACCAGCCAGCCCAATTCAATCTCAAGTCGCACCACTTGCCAAATGTGGGCAAAGGCACCTCTGCGCCCACCTCGGTGATTTGATCCTGGTGAAGACACAGCTCCTCCAAAGTCTGGTTGCAGCGCAAAGCGTCTGCCAGCGCCTGCACATCAGAGATCTGGGGGACAGTGGCTGGGCGCGTTCGACACTGATGAAGTGCCACAGTTGGCATTCGCTGATCCCACTTACATACTTTGATCATCCTTGATCGCAGTGGGGGACCCCTACCTCCTGCAATCTTTCCCCCGTTTCAATTGCATGGCACGACCGAAGGGAACCACCCACTTTCACTGGCACCCCGAGACATCCTCAATTTAAACACGTAAAAATCAGTTCTAAGAGCACCCGCAGCTTGAAACTTTAAAGCCCATGACCCCACTGAGCCTGGGCTCCATCGTCACTAATACACGTGTCGCCCAAGTCGATGGTCTTCACGGAAGTGCGGGTCTTCAACAGTTGGGCCACCGCCTGGATACGCACAAAATGAGGCAGGCTTCCAACCAGGGCGGCTGTCATCAACATCTGACACTCAACCATACCTGTAAGGTTCAACAATGTCTCCAAAGCAACGCTGACAGGTGAATCTAATTTGACTTGAATTCACAACCCAAATGGTTACGTAGCCCGTCATGACTTTGTATATCACCCCCGTCTTCCTTTTCAGGGAAATGGCTGCTACAGAAGTTTTCATGTCTCACAGTCTCTCACAGAAATTGCAATAAATTGAATCTGAAGTGATTCAGTCTATAATCAGATCGATTCCAGAAATCTCGCTTGAGGTGAAAATTCTCGCCTGAAGTGGTTTTGTTCGAATTTCACAACAGCATACATTCATGATAAAAAACCATACAGCAAGAAAGCTTCCGATATGTCTAGGTTTGATAAGGTATACTCCTACCCAAGGAATACTTTCATGAATGGGACCACCATTTCCAATTCTCTCAAAGTGGATGGCCCGCCATTCCCACAATCCAATTTGTTGTGATTGAAACCGGGTACAATCGTGTACTCCCAAAATCTCACCAAAATGGTTCCCAACATGTTTGAATTGTACAACCATGGGTTGAAAGATCTACGATGGACCTCGGGAATTCTTGCCTGAATGCCGGGAAGTCTTCCCTGAATGCCTTTTATTCTCACCCGGTTTCTTGCTTTTGCCAAAAAAAACTCCATGTGTTCTGATTTTGTCGAATTGGTTTGAACATGTTCGAAATATGTTTGAAAAAAAACATCCAAAATCCGTTTGGGTTGCCCCAAACACATCCCACCCATGTTCAGGGCTTTGACCAGCACCCAGGCACATTCTCAGGTCAGCACATGTGCCAACTTTTTCCCTGCCAACCTTTACCCCCATTCAAGCTAAAGCTGCAGTTGTCAGGTGAAAATAATTAAGAATTTAATTCTTGCCTGCAGTCTGTTTTTTTTTCCGCCTGGTTCCGAAAAGCCGACTTTTCCTACTCAGCCCAAAATTTCAGCCCGAATGTTGATCTCTGGGTATTGGGCAAGATCCACGAAACTTCTCTTGGCATTTCGGTGTCAACCAGATCACTGCCTCGAACCCACCAGGCCTTGGCCTCTTCGTCGCCAATCTGATCATATTCGGGGTCCATCGTGATGTCGGTCAAGGAGTTCCTCTCCAAGGCCTCGGCCACAGCCTGGAGACGAGGCTGCGGATCGAGGCTGGTGCTCCCAAGTTTCTACTGAAAACATCTGAAACTGAACTGGGTAACTCCAGGTGACTTCAGCTACTCCAGTGATCTCATGTCACAACTTGCCACCCGCCCTCTGCAAGAATGGCGTTGCAGCCGGCCTTCAGAAGGACCGGTGCATCAAGCGGCAGTCTGTCCTTGATGGATCTGTTCTTCCTCAAGGCTTGCTCCACAGCCTTGCTGGAGAGGTGACACAGGCAGCATCTGCAACACTGCAAAAGGAGGAAGAGACTGACTCAAAACATCTGTGAAGGCTTGGAAACCGCTTGAAACTGGAAAGACAACGAAGTCTCCTGCTAGATACAGGCCACATATTGAGCAACACCTCTCAACCAGGCCTTCTTGGCATCTGGGTCATCAAAGTCCTCTATCTTGATGTCGGTCAGGGACTGGTTTGTTCTCAAGGCCTCAATCACGGCCTGGCTGTGCACAAACCCATGTTTGTTTGCAACCGCAAACAATGGCACACTCTGAGACAACACCAAAGCTTAGGCTGCCTGACAATATCTACTGCTCTCGCAGCAGGCTGACACAAAACCTGGATCTACTCCATATTAAAACGGCAGACATGGCACTGTACACTACAGGTCAAGGTCAGCCAGAGAACAACTTGGCAAGAGCATGGAGACTGGAAATGCAAAGGATTGCAGTTCCTGCCTTGCCCATCAAGAGTCCGCTTCCGAGCCGGGGATTGATGAGTTCGAGACGTACAACTTGACTTGTGGCCAAAGCCTCACAATGACGACAAATGTGGCAAATGGGTATGCCTGGACCTGAACCGTTGGAACGTTGAGCACAAATCTGCGCCAACGCACAAAACTTGTAAACATGCCAAATTGGCCCAGTTGGATCAAATGTTCAGAATCAAAGTGGGCGCAAGAATATTTGGCAATATTTGGTCGTCTTCATTTAGTCATAAGTGAAAGAAGATTGCCTATAGAACTACGCTGGGTGTCAAATTGATAAATTCAATTCCATGAGTTGGAGACGTCAACATGTTATGCAACTCTTTGAGGCAGACACACATTACATGTTCAAAGGAAGTTTGGAAGTCAAATTTCCGACAATATAGACAGATGGAAAAACCAAGGCGGGAAAAGGCACAGAGGAAAAAACTCAGACAGGAGAAAGTCAGAAAGGAGAAGATCAGAAAGGGGACAATCAGAAGACAGAAGATGCAGGTGCTCAAAGGTTGTAGGAAAGTCGGGAAACACTGTGGTTTTTCCGTTTCCAATGCTTTGTGGCTCCGGAGGGTCGAAAAGTAGGCTCGCTAAAGCGGCGGGCGCAGAGCCATCTGGGAAGATGAGAGATAAAAAATTGCACGCCGTTGTGGCGCCAAGCGCTTTTGAAGTAAAATGCTAAAAACACGACATGTTCGGAGCACTGTTGGAAGTTGAGATGTGGAAAAAGTGCACGCCATTCTGGCGCGAAGCACATTTTGGAGTCAAAATGCTAAAAACACCACATGTTCGGAGCACTCTTCGGAGTTGCCATGTCGAAAAAGTGCACGCCGCTGTGGCGCGAAGCGCATTTGGAAGTCAAAATGCTAAAAACACCAAATGTTAGGTGCACTTTTTGACGTTCAGACCTGGTTTTGTGTGGCAGGCGCAAAGGATTCAGCACCTGGTCAAAAATGAGCTACACGTGTAGGTTTTGTAGCATTTTCAAAAACGATGGCAGGCGCGGGACATTTGAAGACGATCTGCAACGATGCATGTCGCTTGGCAGGCGCAGTACGAAAAATATATCTAGCAAACATGTTAGGAGGTCAGAGCGTTGATTTCCTGAGAGGTGTTGCATTTTGGAACATCATATCTTCAGGTTTGCTAACATAATTTTGCGCAACACGTGCAGCACTTTCTATGACCTGGCTGCACGTTTTCGTGGCAGGCGCAGTACTTTAGAGAGATGGAATGGAAAAATCGCAAAACGCACTGGTACGAGGCCGTCAACTGCACACTCAACTTTCCATTTCTGAAGGAAGCCCCGCAGAATTGCTTCGTCTTTGATGTTGCCAACTTCTAAAATCGAGGAAGTCTCCCAGAATTGCTTCGTTTCGGAACGTTACACTACATTAAACTACACTACACTACGCTACATTACACTACAGCTGCAACTACAACTACAACTACAACCAGAACTACAACCACAACTACAACTACACCTACACTACATTACAACTACACTGTTTGTATTTGTGGGACTGCAACCTGCCGGCCAAAGACCGTGGTATGAACAGCCAAAAAGAAATAGTAAAGCAATACCATCACACATCAAATGGCCCAAGAGGACCACCAAGAAATATCGCCGAGAAAACTGGATATGGGCAAGAAGATCCAAGGGGAGAAATTAGGCACAGTCCTACGAGCGGAGCCCGTAAGTTGGCAGAATTTGTCATGGAAAGGCTGTTTGCTTGACGATTCTGGCACCATACAAAACTCTCCTCTATGGAAGAAAGAGCTTACTCCAAAGAGCCACCAAGCACAATTGACAGCAAAAATGGAAAGCTCCCAAAACAAAACTGCTCAGCCAGGCAAACATGGGAAGGCAAAATTGGTGAGGGAGAAGTCGCAACACATCTTCAGACCCCAAGCGCGGAAGTTCACCCCACTTCGCCAAAGCAGAGAGAAATTCGTTCATAGAGAAATCACAACTCACAAAAAGGCCCCAGACTTGGCTGAACAGGAATAGCACGATCCAAAACGCAATGGCCAAGCTGCTACCATGCCATCCTTTGAATCCATCAAAAGCACAAGACAAATTGCCCCAATCAATCATCTGTCGAATCATCATGGCCGCCATTGCTACGCGCGGCCCATCAGAGGACTTATGCCTCAACAGTAAAAAGATTTGGCCCCGTGGCTTTTTTACAACTACACTACAAACTAAACACTGCACTACACTGCAACCACACTACACTACACTACGCTACACTAGACTAGACTGGATGACAGCTGCAGCTACAACTACAACTGCAACTACAACTACACTACAACTAGAACTGCAACTACAACTGTGGCTACAGCTACAACTACACCTATACTACAACTACAACTGCAACTACAACTGCGACTACAACTACAACTGCAACTACTACTGCGACTACAACTAAAGCTGCACCTATACTACATTACAACTACACTACAAACTGCAACTACAACTACAACCACAACTACCTACACTACAGTACAGCTACACTACAAACTACACACTACACTACGCTACACTGCACTACGTTGCAACCACACTACACAACTACAACTACAACTGCAACTGCAACTACAACTGCAACTGCGATTACATCACAATTACACTGCTCTGCCTCCAACCACTTGTCGGTCCATCAGTGTTCGCTCTGCCATCCATGATTCACAACAACCAACCTCTCCTACAGGTTTCCTATCTTTGAAACTTCCGCCACTGCCTTGTGCGGCACTACTGGTATATAATATATATATTCACCCGCCCCACAATTCAGGCATGGTCCCACCGCCCTGCCCGTAATGGCAAAAGCATACTGCAACTTTTCCCTTTGTATAGCAAGAATTGTAGTTTGTTGATTCCCAAATGCCCAAACCAGAAACATGTATGCCAGAACCCGCCGAAGCACGCAATTAACGCGCTAAAGTTTGCAAAAACCTAAACAACTTGCCGTTTCAGTACTTTTTGTTTTGGACATGGCGATGGAAATAATTCAACAAAATTACTGCTTTCCAACCAAGCTTTCAATGCACACTTTGGTGGGAAAGAAATCAAAAGGCCCGCATACTCTCGGGTTAGTGACAAAAACGATTATCAGATTGGGACTTGTATTACCTCCATGTCACAATGCATGCCTCATTGCTACCTGCGTAACGCTACGACAATGATTTGACATTTGTATATATATTTGTAGCCCAAGCTCGGTGGCATAATGACCCTTCACTTTCATTATGGTGTGGAAAAGCATGTTCGCTTGGTCCAGGTGGCTTCAAATCAAATTGGAGTGCCAGTTCGCACATGAGCCCACAATATTTGCATTTGTTTGTATTCAACAGTTCATTTTGGCAAATGATAAAGTTGATCCGTGATACCAAATGCTGACCATCTGTCGCAAGAAAAAGACTGAACCAAGACCCTGGCCTTGCCAAAGGCTTCTGCTGCTTCTTCGCTGCATTCGAAGCAGTCGAGCTTCAAAGTCTTGAGACTTCTGTGCAACGGCAGCGCGTCCGCCAGGGCGAAAATTTCTTGTTCTGGAAGTCCTTCCAGGACTAGGTGCTCGCACACCGCAACCTTTTCTTCGAAGATCTTCTCCTGAAGTGCAATGACGATCGGAAGATCGTGATCTCTATGGGTAAACTTTGCACCTTCCATCTCTTCCTTGAATTTGGCAGGAGTATCAGGTTCGACTTTGTCGGAACCTGAGCCGTCAATGCATTGGTTTTGTGAATTATAGGTTCTAAGTGAAGACCAAGAAATTTCACCGATACACCAACCACGACAGAGATATTCGATCCTGTTCTCAACCAGACTCTTCAAGGGTTTTGATATCATGCTTTTGCTTTCTACGTCCCAAACAGGAATCAGTTCTTGGTCATTTTTCATGGTTGATTCCCAAACATCCTTGGGAGTCAGACTTTCTAGTCTGAAAGTCATGGTGCATTCATGTGCATACATAACATGCATGTTGTTCATCGCTGCTCTGAAGCTTCTTTCCTCCTCGGAAAACAAACGCTCATACTGAAACAAGGACACGTAATCATAAAAAATCCACAAATCAGTTTTGAAAGCAGTTTCATACCACACAGCGCGATCCGAAATATGCTCCAGTTGATACCTGCAGGGATCGGGATGCTCCCGAGTCTCCCAGGCATGTGAAACGGAGCAAATGATGGCAGTCCGGGCTCCTGCTGCCCAATTCTGCACTTCTTCGTGGCGGACTAAGGCACTTTCGGCCTTGCCATCAAAAACAAACTCGCGAAACTCGGCTTCCTGTCGCCGGGGCAGCGGCCGCTTGGATTGTGCCAAGTCATTGAGATACCTGGCTGAGAAGCACAACACTCGGGTCTGGCGGATTTTGAAAGGGTATTTGTTGCCCTTGACAACTCTATGAGCCTACTGACTTGCTGTCAGCTCAGAATGGGATTCTAGTTTGTGTTGCAAGCTGAAACTAGCACCAGTTCATGGCAATGGATGAAAACCTGATAAAAACTATATACAGACCCAATGGACATCATGTGGTGCTGTTGCGATATTGCGCACGTTTCAGCTGAGGGCAGTACTTTGCGCGAACCAATCGGATGTTCGAATCTTGAAGAAATTGCGCAAAGGCACGTGGCTCTCTCAGGTCATATTGGGCCTCGGCGCAAATGGAAAACAGGGAAGTGCCTTGCAGAAAATACATGTTGCATTTTTCTGGTGGTCAAATCAATATGTTGTTGGCAAAAGCAAGGGATTGCCTAGGTCTACTAGGAACAAGAACGTTTAGCGAGTACTCCTAAGTACCTTCCTCCGGCAGCACGGAGGCGTGCAACTTCTCTACAGTCTAACCGGCCAAGTTATACTAACAAATTCCTAAGTGGGATCTGGGTCCTGCACAATTGGGTAGCTGCTGCGTCATCACATGGCCTATTGGCTTTATTTGATGATTGGCTCAAATTTGCATCCGTTCACCTTTCTGGGACAGAAAGCTGCCTGAGGCAAATCAGCTTTCTAGATCGTCATGGGTAAAGTTACTCCGAAGCACTAGGGGCCCATGCTTAACCTGTGTTCAACATTGTTCAAAAATGTTCAGATGGTCGTGTATTCACAACAAGGACCTGTGTCAGTATCTGGATCTACTGGCATTCATCTCCAATCCCATGTCACACCAGATCACATTCAGTCAACAACAAGCATACTACTAGCAATGTCCGCTCAGAGTTCAAACTACAATCAGAACACTGTCATCAATCATCTTGTCTTAATCAATCTTACTCAACCATGTATCCATATATACCATATTATATATAGACATGTATAAGAATGTACATATATATATGTATATATCCTTTTCTACCTGTACTGAGTGAGTGCAAGTGGTGCATAGCCGAGCAACGGCAGGCACGGGACGCGGACCTTGGACCGCTGCAACGGGCACCTCCGCGTCGCCCGGCGTCGGAGCGGCGCCTCGGTGATGAGACAAGTTGGTGCATTGGATCTATAATAAACCCAAAAAGATAGAAACATAAATTAACAATAGTTCTGTAAAGGATTTTACAAGTACTCTTCTATTTGATAGCTTTTGGAGGGTGCAATGTGTGTGTGTGACTGAGTCTATCCAAAAAGTGACAGGTTATGACTGGAGAGTATAGGAACAACAAGATCTCAACATCCTTAGCAGAGCTGCCAAGTGACCAAGGCCGGGGACTGAGATGTTGAGTTCTGCCTGAACATCTTGCCTGGTTGATCCAAACAGATCACAGGACGATGAATCTAGCTTTGTCAAAAAACAAGTGGAATTCAATTGTAACAAGCTGCCATCTTCGCAATCCCCAAATGAACATGAAGAGCTTAGAGACTTGGTACCATCAAGCAGTAATTATCAACCTGTTCTCCCATTTTTTTTTTGTCTACCAAATGAATTCTTCCTTGGCTGTTCAGACATAGTTCAGCATCAATTCTGGCAGGATGCGATGAGACTTTGGTTTGATGACCACTCTCAGAGCTTGATGCTGGTCCAAAAATCCACCGGAGGAACTTTCCGTAATGAATGCTTTCGCTTTGAACAATGTCCTCAATCGAAGATGACAGCCCAACAATGATCTACGAGTCTTACCAATTTACGACAGAAAATTGATGAAACTGTCGCCAGTCTTTCCCTTGAAATTGAACCAGCGATGGTGTGAGGCAGCGAAGCGCCGACAAACCATGGTCTATCACCACAGTGCGATAGCAATGTTTCTCAAACC
This sequence comes from Symbiodinium sp. clade C Y103, assembly GCA_003297045.1. NCBI lineage: Eukaryota > Dinophyceae > Suessiales > Symbiodiniaceae > Cladocopium > Cladocopium sp. clade C. Next base: position 392,598 of record BGPT01000194.1, read on the forward strand.
AAGCATCTGCTGATTCAAGCATCAATGAAAGCCTTGGCGGAGGCCACACCAAAGACTTGCTCACAATTCAGCAAGTGACAGAAATGTGGATGCCTTGAAAATAGAGAGAGAGAGAGGGAGAGAGAGAAACTGCTCTTTCCCAAAAAAACATAGGAACCTAACTTAACTCTGCAATCTCCTGCACCTGGGAGTACCCCATTACCAAACAACCCTTGCTTCAGGCAACTCTTGCTCACTCATGTGCAGGCCAAGGCCAGAGAAGGTCGACAGTAGCTCCTCCTTTCGGATCATTCCCCGTCCTCAGACACAGTTGGAACAGCAGGAGCAATACACAGAGGAAAGGCCTGCCATGCGTTGCTGGGAAGCAGTGCAGGTGAGAGTCCGGAAGAATCCCACTGCTGGAAGAGTGCTCCCACGTCTGCAGGGTCTGCCTCGGCATTGGCCACTCTTGTTCTGATAACATGCCAGACACACAGAATACTGAAGTCAAACATCTCGACGGCCTTCCAACAATACCGGCAGCATGGGTCAAATCAGTGAAGATCCTGAACTTCTGATCACAGCACGCACAAAAGAACCACTCCCTGCAGTTTGTGCCACAGAAATCAGCAAAATGATGTCAATCAACCACGCTACATTGTAAAGGTCGCTGTCACACTCAAGAAATGCCAAAAAAAGTTGGAAAAAACTGGAACTCAAATCAAACCAAACAACAAAGCCCTCATCTACTGGACTCCAAGACTTCTTCAGAGGTCTCCACCTGTCCTTTCTCATGACCTGTGAAGTTTTTCTCCTTCATCCTTCAAGGGGACAAACCCTTCCACCCTCTCCAGCCACAGCGAACAATGACCAGATCCTGGGACTCCCTGCTATGACTCTGCGGTCATCGTTTGACCCCATGGCTGGATCCTTGTGATGCTGAGGTGAAACTGCAGTCCTGTAGGTCCATCAGGGGCGCCCAAGGATATCAGGGAGTCAGGGCACGTATTTCAATTTCTTACGGTGACTGCAAAACCAAGAGTCTTGAGTGGTCTTGGAAGGCTTCAGTAGGTTTGGGTTTTTCGTCTGACTTCATCATTGTCATGAATATTGAATAACGAAGCGTCTAGCAAATGAGGAGCTGGGATATTGGGATGGCAAGATCCGAATTCCCAGAGTTGCTTTCGCTGTTCATGCATTCCATGGGTTTCCACTCCCGTAAGCCGAAAATTGTCGGAACGAGATTCTCTGCAAAAGAAGCTAAATTTAGGCAAGCGCATATAAAACATGAGCAATGCGATAGTAAGTTGCACCATAGAACGCGAACGGATATAATATTGGCGCCACTTTCGAGATGATGGGAGTGTTACTGCAGATGTTAGCAACGTTCAGATTTCAAGGGAATAAATCCCCAGTTCAATTTGCGATGAAAATGCTGCCCAAAACCATACAAACCATCGAGCGTTAAGCTACTTTGGAAACATGGTGTGACAAAAGTGAGAAAAGAGTGTTTTCTTTCAGTTTCAGAGGCACCCAGTTGCACAGAAACTTGTGTTCAGTAGCATCCATGAACAACCATAGACATCTATAATAGAATCACCATTCATCATCTATGATCCAAATATTCCCCCTTGGATCCCTGAAGCACTGCATCTCGCCCTGAATTTTCAGTCCCAACTGACACCTCCTCCGTGGGGCGGCTTTGCGCCAACACATTGGAGGCCAAGGGAAACCACCTTGACCTTTTGAACATTAAAATATGAAATCAAAATATGTGAAACAGACTTCCAGGCTTCAATGGCTCCGAAGGAAAGGTGCCTCATGCGTCACCAGTGCGCAAATTGAGTGATCTGATCGTTAACCTCTAATTTCTCCAACACTGTTTCTACACAGCCGACATCCCCGAAACCTAAGGAACGTAACGTCAAAAATTGCAGAGAAAGAATATGCAGATAAAGAAAGCGGAAACACTTTATCCAAACACGGTGTTGACATGGTGTATGGAGTCTGGCCCTTTCCAAGAAAGTAGGCAGCGTAGTCAGTAAAACCGAATACGTTGCCAAGTTTGACCACGACCAGCGGTAGCACCAAAACAAGACTTCCAGGTGTTGCTCGCAGACAGCCATCTCTTTCAGTTCCATGTTGCGTCTCATAAGGAGATTGCATGAGGTGGTTCTTTCAATTTATATAGGCCCAAGACATTTGAACTGAACTGTTGATTCAAACAATGCACCTCTACAACGTCAAGGGAAATGTGCGCTTGTGTTTCGCTCAGTATCAGCAAGTATCAGCAAGGACACTCTGCATCTTTCAATGAGCCAGGTGGGACATCCTATGGGCATTTGTTCAGTCGTGGGTTCGGGGCTGAAACCGTTTCCAAAGCATGGACTTAGATTCAGCAACAAACATAAACAAACATCAACGCCATCCACCAGAAAGACTGGCAGAAATCCCATAGAACTCTCTGAGCATCCAGCCTTCATTCGTCCTTGGGCTGTGCTGCAACATTTTGGGCCTTGACACCAACATTTGCAGTGGAAAACCGGAGCTGCAAACTTTCCTTGACTTCGGAGGTCCTGCGACCAAGCAGCGGCTTCGAGGAGCCGGACGATGGCCGCTCGCCCTGTCTCTCTCGCCTTGTCCAGCGGAGTTTCGCCTCACAGCTGTGACCAGGGTGGGCCCATAGGAAACTATCTGATCATGTTGGAACCACCAATTACATACCGGTTTAAGTCTTTGAACAATACCCTTCTCAAAGCCAAGTGTATGAACCAACGACTTTTCTGCTGGAAAGATCTACAAATTCCTGGTCAGAGTCATGTCCCAACTGAGGCCCCCGGCCTTTCTCGTTTTTAACATCCAGCGTCGCTTTGGCCGCGACCAACAGCTTCACCACCTTTGTTTTGCCTAATTCTGCTGCGTCGTGCAGCGGAGTGTCGCCTCAGCCCAACGCCACACATTGTGGGGGCAGGCCCGGATGAGCCGGTTTATTTTAAGCGAAACTTCATCAAGGTCCATTTCTACTAAACCCATGTGAAAGATGGACAAAGCATCTAAATTGCACAGTCATAACAGACAATATGCTTTACATGTTAGTTGACCTGCAAATGGTAACCCGAACTTGTTCAAAAGCAAAGTCGTTTGGGGGAGCCAGTTTTTCTCCTTTGTTCATCAAAACCCATGTTTACAAAACACATGTTGACTGCATTTTAGCTGCGGAGCTGCCACCGAGTATTCCGTTGCAGCTGAGGCCCCGCGCCGTCATCGTCTTGCACCGCCAGGGATGCCACCTCCACCAGGAGCTTCACCACCTCCGTGTGGCCGTTGGCAGCTGCCAGGTGCAACGGAGTTCTGCCTCGGGCAGCCCACAACGGAAACCCCGTGGGATCGAACGAACCGGACGATCACCGAGACGCGGTGCAGAGGCCCCGCTGAGGCCCCGGCCCTCCTTTTTTTTCACGTCCACCTGGGCCTTGGACTTGAGCAGCAGCTGGACTACCTCCGCGTGGCCGTCTCTGGCCGCTCTGTGCAGCGGAGTCCAGCCTCGGCCCCCTGCCCTGCAGAAGGGTGGCACCAGCCCGGATGCGCCATGTAAATCTGTAAAGTACCCGCATATCTACCCCGTACACTCTGTACCAAGTTGTTGGAGACGATGTTTGTGTTGCAAGGTCTTTTTCATATTCGCTGCCTGGATTGGATAAAGTCTACATCTCCAATCATTCATATCAAGTTTATCACAGTTTATCACAGCCACGCGAATATATATATATATATGTATATATATATATATGTGTATATATATATATATATGTATATATATATATGTGTGTATATATGTATATATATATAACAAACATATATGTAGACAACAAATCGAATCCGCTGTGTCAGTGTACACAGACTGCAAAATGCTCTAGTGCCTTGATGGGTCACACAGATACCGGTTGCAGAGAAAGCAGATTCAAAACCTACAGTATATGTCGAATGTGCTCAAGTTCCATCTCCGCAATGGAAAGATACGGAAAGATATTGAGAAACTCCTTGATGAAAAGCATGGTCAAATAAAATGAACATTGTAGTACAATTAGAAGACGTGCCATGGGTTCCGAGCACATTTTGCTTGGAAAGTTTTGATCAGCAATTGAAAGGACTCAATCTGTCATTTTGCGCAGCTATGCAAATCAGAAATGGATGAATACATGAATAGTACAAATATGAAGAAATCATTCGTAGACAAGAAAGATGTGACAATGCCTTCCCATGGCCAAATTCTGATCAGTAATACTAATACTGCAACTTCGGCCACAAGATTGGTGGTCACACTCCAAGAAGGACCCGAGGCCCCCGGCCTTTCTCGTTTTTCGCATCCAATGGTGCTTTGGCCGCGACCAGCAGCTCCACCACCTCCGTTCTGCCGTTGTCTGCTGCGCAGTGCAGCGGAGTTTCGCCTCAGTCCACGGCAACACACTGTGAGGGCAGGCTCGCGGTAGCCGGTTTTTTGAGAAACTAATTTCAACTCAATCATATAAATTCATGTGAAAGTGAAAGCATCTTATCTACTCTTTTTAACGTGGTTAGAATGGCAAAGCAAACTGGCTGAAAACTGTTTGATTTGAAATTGTCTTGATGTTCACATCGGTTGCGAAGCACGTGACTTGCTTTGCAATACAGTACGATGAGTCGTCGGCGTCTACAAAGTGGTAAGCGGGTGCGTGATGGAAGAGGATCGCAACCACCCAAGTCACGACATCCAAAGGTGAAAAGTGATGGCCGCAACTTTTTGGCACGCAATGTAGATGACGTCTGTCTATAATCATGTTGCGATCTAGTCCAATTTGGTGATGCGTGCAATTTGATGCCAGAGTCAACTTGTTAAATCCGCCGACCCCAGCCAGCTGGGGGAGCGGGTTAGAGAAGCCAAGAAGAACAAGGATCAAGAGCAAGCAACGTTAGGCGCTGCCAGCGGGCGGCACCCCATCCGCCCTTCACTGGCCATGCAGATTAAGCAGATTCAAAACAGTTTTGCCTCCAGCCGCTTAATCTGCATATTCAAATACGACCTTTGGGCTCCCGGGCCATCCATCTCCGCCTGCTGCGCGGAGCTGGGCTTCGTGCGCAGCAGGTGGCGCATCGCACCGACATTGCCACGCTTAGCCGCCCAAACGATGTCCCCGTTGCCTCGGCCAGGGCAGCAACACCACAGCAACAGCCCACGCGGCCAAGTGGTGGCTAACCTGTCGAACAGAACTTACTGGAAGATTCCTTTTGCAGAGCTTCGCTACAAACATGAACACAACGGACCTGCGAAGTTCTCACCAGCTATCATGCCTCCCCGCTACTGGTTTCTGGGGCCCCAGCACCGTTCAGCTTCCTTTTTGTCATCTTCCGCCGAAATGAATTGGAAATCTTCTCCTCGGTCTCTCTTCACCTCTTCCACAGCCCTGAGGGCCTGGCACCAAGCCAGTTTAGCCCAAGTGCATGGGAGCCCAACCAGCCCAGGACCCGTTGCAAACCAACGAACCCAGGTGCCTCCCAGGATGTTTCGACTGTGAGACTTCTCAGGGTCTTGTTGACAATCAAGGCTTCAGCCAAAGCCTGCAGCTTGGGAAGTCACAGGACTAGTAGGTGACATCAAGAAAACATGTTGCGCGATTTGACGTGCACTTCTCGGGTCTGCACCGTATCAGAAATCGCTTGATCTGGGTTGTGCTGGCCACTTTTTTTTTGCCGTGCGCAAGTTGAATAGCAAAACCTATTCAGAGTAATAAGCTACTGCTCCCCCCCCGTTTGCCCACCAACCTGAATTTGAATGGTTTTTTTCATTTACTAATTGAGCAGATTTCGTTGCCTACAGCCTTGAGTCATCAGTGACCTGCCCCGCTCAAACCAGGTCGTTTTTCCTCTTGAAAAGAAGGTTATGAAAAAAAAACTGGCCAAAACACATTTAATTTCATTTTCATATTCAAGACATCGTTTTAGAGATACACTTACGCTAAAGGCGATGCTTGTGAGACATTGATCTGATAGATGCTTGGATACCTTGCAGTTCTACAGTATCATTCCCATAATCATCATAATCCTTCCAATAATGGATCCTTTTTCCAAGAATGCGTCCGCCTGTGCGCTCTAGTGTTCTGTCAAGACTGAAGGGTGACACCTGGTGGCCCGTGCAGAGACCTTCCTGGAACAGTTTTTCCATAGCTCACACCACAGGTTTCAAAGGAAGGGCTTGGAGAACAACCTGCCTCAAATTTGTGAAGGTTATTTAGGCCAAACACGTCGCACGCTTTTCTGGTAACCATTGAGGACAACTTTTTTTTGGTAGTCATGGAGGGCGACCTTTGCGGACCTTTGTCACGGATTCTTGTTGTGAGATCCCCTCTGTGCAGGGACGACCTTCTGGCCCAGGTCGTCAGCTTTGAAGATCATCTATGTGAGAAAAGCATTGATAAACAATTTCCCGTTTGTCCGGAAAAATAGTCTGTTCCACTGGTGCATACGCTGTTTCATATGCCACAAAACTGCTGGCGCACGTTTGGGATTAGACTGCGCTGCCCAGAATATGCCCAGGGACGACCTTCTGGCTCAAAACATCACCTTTTTGAAACCGGTCACAGACTAAGCAAAAAGGACGACCATCCCAGAATCACAGGCCATCGTGCTCCAACGTCTCTTGTATACAACCCAGCATTCTACAGAATATCCTGGTGTTGGTCTTGGCAAGAAGTTTCCGAACATCTCAGATCACAGAATCAGTCCCAAACGAACAATTGACATCAAGAGTGTTTTGATATCATCTTGCTGCCAGAATTAAAGAGACAAACGAGAACAGTTGGCAAGACATGTCCGTGGCACATGTTTTCTCTACCTTACCATATGAGATTGTTCGGAACAAATTGCGCGAAAACCCTTTTTCCAAACAGAAATCCGATAGCAATAATCTCCGCCTTCTCCCAACGAGTTTGTTTCACCAGATGGTGTTCCCAAAAGATCTTCCCCGCTGCTATAAACGTTGTTAATCTCAAATCATGTGGCGCCGCTTTTGCATGAGATACCTCTTCAACCAAAACAAACAAAGAAACAGATTAAGAATGCATGCACCAGAACAAATCAAATCTACATGATATTGTTGATTATTCATCATTTGAAGGGGATCTGCTTTGGAAACCTGGATTCTACAAAGTGACATGTTTCCAAAGGCCAAAAGAGCATTTTTCTGTAAATGTGCACTGCATTCCATGGGAGTTTTCCAAAAATGAAGAAAACTCAATTTCAAAATGCCTTCCGTACAATACGATTTACATACATAGCTTTCAGGATGTTTGTATAATATAACCCCCAAAACATCCCCAAACAATAGGTGTGATGGTATTCTCCCAATGTCTCTAGCACAAAATGTAAACTACGTATGATTCAACAAGGTTTTGGTGCGTTTTGCCATCGAAAACTCTGCATAGTACCATAGTACCTTTCCGGCGCATTTTCTTAAATTCGAAAATCAAAGCAGGACCAAAATAAGATAATATCAGACCCAATCATCACAAATCTGATTTGTATATATTTGTATATCATTCATAGTTACTACTGGCTGGTTCCCATCCTGCACACAGGCACCTCTGCGCCAACGTCGGTGATTTGATCTTTGTGAAGCCAAAGCTCCTCCAAAGTCTGGTTCCAACGCAAAGCCTCTGCCAGCGCCTGCGCATCAGACATCTGGGGAATTCTGGGGACAGGTCGTTGAACATCCTCGGAAACACACCAGCAAATCCATTGGTCAAGTATTATGCAGCACCACATGCAACTGCGAGACTGCGCATATCAGCTAAACTGTGTGTGTGTGTGTCTCAAACTAAACACGTTGAACATCTCGGTCAAACAGAACGCTCCGTCTGCTGATCCCAACGGTCACTCTTTGTTATGGATTGCGAACCTTGCCTCCTGTATCCTCTTGCTTCCCCTCCAGGAAGATTCAATGAGTTGCAACCTATAGTATGACCAAAGGAACCACCCGCACTTCCACTAGCACCCCGAAACATCCTCAAGTGAAACATCCGAAAAGCTCGTTCCAAAAAGTTCTAAGCACCATCGGCTTGAAACCTCCGAGCCCATGACCCACCAAGCCTTTGCTCCGTCGTCAGAAATGCACGATTCGCCCAAGCCGACACTCTTCACGGAAGTGCTGGTCTTCAAGAGTTCGGCCACCGCCTGGATCTGCACAAACTGAAGCATCTGCGGGAGAACTACATCCAACCAGGCCCATCAGATCTCCCAAGCTCAACAGCTGCATCTAGTCTTCCGCAAGAACACGAAACAGGAACCAAATCTGCTATGATTCAGAGCCCAAATGCCTAGCGCATCATGGCGGATCATTGGTTGGAAAATGTATGAAAGTGATTGAACATGATTGAACATTTGGGAATTGGATGCTGCAAGAAAACGATAGAAAACGCACAGTTTCCGTGTCTGACGGGTTTGCATAACATGGCCACCACGATCCGCGAAACTTAAGTTGGCACTTCCGAAAACATCTGTTTTCCACATCTCCGCCTTGAACCCACCAGGCCTTGGCCCCTTGGTCATCGATCTCATCATCAGGGTTCACAGTAATGTTGGTCACCATCGAATTCCTCTCCAATGCTTCAGCCACCACCTGGAGGCGAGGCAGGGCGCGGATCACATGCTGTGGCAATGTGCTGATCACCGTTCTGCAACGGCGCCGCAGCCTGCCTTCAAACGGACCTCTGCGTGTTGAGGAAGTCTGTCTTTGATGGATCTGTTCTTCCTGAAGGCTTGCTCCACAGCCTTGCCGCAGGGGTCGCACGGGCAGCATTTGTGAAGATCTGTGAAGGCTTGGAGGTACAAGTCTCCAGAGACGCACCAGATCTTGAGCACTTGCCGAAACCTTTGAAGTTTGAACCAGGCCTTCTCTGCTGTTGGGTCAAAGTCCTCTGCCTTGATGTCTGTCAGGGACTGGTTTGTTCTCAAGGCCTCAAGCACTGCCTGGCTGTGCACAAAGCATCACAAAGCTACTGTAGATTTGTCGGCAAGAACAATGGCAGATTCTGAAACAACACCGAAGCTTCTGCTACCCAAAGTTGTGTCTACTGCTGTTGCAGAATGCTGACACCAGCCCACTGGGTCCACTCTATCTGAAAGCTGCAGAGTTGAACCTTTCAAATCCTGTACACCTTTGCAGGCCGAATTGCAGGGAAAGCTCTCGCCTTGCCCATGAAGGCTCCACTTCCGGGCCGTGGATTGACGAGTTCGAGACTCACGACTTTACTCGTCGCCAAAGCCTGGCAATTGGGGTGCCAATGGGCCCACAAAATTGGCATGTGCATTGCTATCTGATCAACCTATTTGTATTCAACTTATTTTAGGTTCATCCATTGGGGGCTAAGAATTTATATCCACAAATGATGACCATCTGTCGCAAGAAACGCACTGAACCAAGACCCTTGCCTTGCCAAAGGCTTCTGCTGCTTCTTCGCTGCATTCAAAAGTGTCGAGCTTCAAGCTTTTGAGACTTCTGTACAACGGCAGCGCGTCCGCCAGGGCGAGAATTTCTTGTGCTGGAAGTCCTTTCAGGACTAGGTGTTCACACACTGCAACCTTCTCTTCGAAGATCTTCTCCTGAAGTGCAATGACGATCGGAAGATCGTGATCTCTATGGGTAAACTCAGCACCTTCCATCTCTTCATCAGGTTCGACTTTGTCGGAACCTGAGCCGTCAATGCATTGGTTTTGTGAATTATAGGTTCTAAGTGAAGACCAAGAAATTTCACCGATACACCAACCCCTCTTGAGATACGCCGTTCTATTTTGAACGAGACTCTTCAAGGGTTTCGATTTGATGCTTTTGCTTTCGACATCCCAAACAGGAATCAGTTCTTGGTCATTCCCCATGGTTGATTCCCAAACTCCCTCGGGAGTCAGACTTTCTAGTCTGAAAGTCATGGTGCACTCATGTGAATACATGACATGCATGTTGTTCATTGCTGCTCTGAAGCTTCTTTCCTCCTCGGAAAAGAAACGCTCATACTGAAACAAGGACACGTAATCATAAAAGATCCACACTTCAGTTTCGAAAGCAGCTTCATACCACACAGCGCGATCCGCGATGTGCTCCAGTTGATACCTGCAAGGATCGGGATGCTCCCGAGTCTCCCAGGCATGTGAAACGGAGCAAATGGTCGCAGTCCGGGCTCCTTCTGCCCAATTCTGCACTTCTGCATGGCGGACTAAGGCACTTTCGGCCTTGCCATCAAAAACAAACTCGCGGAAATCCGCTTCTTGTCGCCGCGGAAGCGGCTGCTTGCATCGGGCCAAGTTGCAAAGATACCTGACCGAAAAGGGCAACACTCGGGTTGTGGAGGTGGAATTCAATGGGGTACTTCTTTCGCTTGACAATTCTATGAACCTACTGACTTGCTGTTAGCTCGTAATGGGATTGCTTCAAGCAATCGCAGCCTGTGTTTGCAATTGAAACTAGAACCATCTAGAACAAGTCCATCGCAATAGATGAATATAGATGAATAATGAGACTATGAAGAGAGCCAATGGACCTCATGTCATCCTCATGTGGCATCGTTGCGATCCCCATGCTTTAGCTGAGGACAGCACTTTGCGCGAACCAATCGGATGTTCGAATCTTGAAGAAATCGTGCGAAGGCACGTGGCTCTCTGAGGTCATATCGAGCCTTCACAAAGACATGACTGTGTGAGTGAAAATCGTGTACCCTAAACCCAACGGTTTTGCTGATCATTATACCAACAAGAAATGGCCATAGTTGGGGAGATACCCTATTTTCAGACACACCCACATGACTGTATGAATCTGTATGAATCTGTATGATGTCTTGAAAATATCTGTGGAGATGTTGCATCATGTGGAAGCGAGGGACTGCAAGTACCTTCTTTTCCGCCGCAGGGAGTGCCTAGTCCAACAGCTCAACCATGGTTAAAACTAAGGTATTACTAAGGTTATATTTGGGATGTGGATTCTGCCAAATAACATCATGTAATATCCGTGTATGTTACTATATCCCAATACGGCAATTCCGGGTCTGACAGGTCGTGCAGTTGCCCGCGTCATCACATGGCCTGATGGCTCTATTTGATGAGTATTGGCATTGGCTAGACCTCCTGGACTGAAATTTGCATTCATTATCATTCGTTCACCTCTGTGGAACAGAACGCCAAAAGCAAACTATCAAACAATGCTGCCCAAGGCAAATCATCTTTTGATATCGTCATGGGTAATGTTAGCTCGATGCCATGGTGCCTCATGCTTCAAGGTATTCGGTTTCTGTGCATTCGACTATGTTCAAACATATCAGTTAGTCGTGTTTTCGACCGATCATAGTCGTATTCTTCCAACAGGATCCAACAAGTATCTCTGTGAGTATCACAGTTGCACGTATGGAACCATGTTTAGTTACATTTAGCCAACAGTTGCAGTGTGGTGAGGCACGTAGCCGGGAGGTGGCAGGCACGTGGCGTGAATGGTCCAAATCTTAAAAAGTTACAGATATCACAGATATCAACAACCGGCAGCTATGTTAGGTTACACAACTCCACACATCGATGTGCAAATCCGTGAATCGATAAATCTGTGCATCTCCCTTTTGGCATCGCCGCAGCCGAGCAACGGCAGCCACGGGACGTGGAACTTCAGCCAGAGCACCGGGTGCTTCGGAGTCGTCCGCCGAGTTCGGAGCCACGCCTCGGCGATGAGACAAGGACTGCGCAACGTGGCGAAGCGCAAAGTTTGAACCGAAGAAAAACATATTGGATCTATGCATCTATGCCCCAAAAGTTCTTTCAGTATTGGATTTGATGTTTCCATGTTTTGCGGGTTGCAATATATTAGCTCAGTTGATCCAAAATAGTACAAATAACTACCATTGACGAGGAATCGTTTCGGAAACAGCTATGACTGGACTGGACAGTCATCACAAAAGAAAGAAACCCTTCTTCATCCTTGACGTCAGACCGTTGCCGTTGAAACCCGTTTGGTGTCATGATATCTGAGGGCGCCACTGTCTGGCAATGCCTGGCCTTGGGGTCCGATTGCCAGTTGGATTTGATGGATCATGCAACAATATCTGCAGGCACAGCTCTTGCAATGGAAAAAAACGGGCAAGGCCAATGTCTTGTTTGAAAATGTGGAAACCATAAATCAACTTGTGGCAAACAATACCCTCCTGCACCAGTGGTTCTCACCTCAAGTTCTCTTTTTGTAGTCGTCTTCAATATGTTCTCTTACCAAACCATCTAGTGACATTGAGAACATTGAGCAGCACCATTGCCACTATCAAAATATGGGATTCCTGAGTGATGGTCATCCCACCACAAAAATTTGAAGTCTTATCTTGGCAGTTCTATTTCCCCATTGATTGTGGTTCTAAGTCCCCCATGATATCAATAAAATTCCATGAAATCTCTATGTTTTGTATTGTTTTGTGGCTGCCCATCCTCTATATATGAATACACTCCCAAATGGGGTATTCCAATAGTTGTGGGTTGGTTTCAATTGAAAAGAACATATCTTGACCACAGTTCGAAGTTTTTCCCTTCTCTCGTCACAACTCTGCGCAAATCATCATCGTTTTGAATGTTTCCACCACAAAGAATGCGATCATTGGATCATTGCGGATTAGCTTGTCCTCTCCGAGACCACGGCCAAACAGCTTCTCCTCAGGTTTAGCTGCCAGGGCTGTTTTTGCTTCTCCTGGGCACGTGACTGTGAGGATCCCAAGGCTGGGAACTCGTTGAAGCTCCGTTCCATCGGGCATACCCCAAGTCATGGGACATATTACATCATCTTGCATAGGAAACGAATCATCAACAATGATCAATCACCAAAATGCCACATCAAGGATCCCAACCAAAAAAAACAAGGATTCCAAGCGCCAAGCCCATGAAGAATGCGATAGCCACCTGGTCAAGGTGAGGCATGAGTTAAGTCACCAAAAAAATTGCATGGTTCATACCTGCAAACGTCCAAAATCCATGTCTCTGTGGGGCTTAAGTTTTCATCAATACCCAAAAAATGTTCAGAAAGGATATCCATAGATATCCATGATACATGAAGAAAACGACCATGCTCCTGCAACAAATTGTAGGCGACCATGGTGCATAATTTCATCCAAATTCAACTGAGGTTGCCCAACACCCCTTGCACTTTCAAGATCTTTGTCAATTGACCCCAGCCAGTCCTCCGTAAGTCACACCTATGGTAGCATCGGCAAGATCCTGGCACCTCTATCTGAAGAGAAACCGAGACCCAAACCAAGCAGACTGAAAACTTCCAAGCCATAAATCTTGTCCAAACATTCACAGACTGAAACTCAGTGTATTTTCTTCACAGGGCGATCGCAGACCCGTTGGGCTTGGACCCAACCAGCTGCCAAGCCCAGCTGGGACCAGTCGCCTCCAGGTCTTTCGAAGCCTTCAACGCTTCCAGATCATTCAGCACAGCTCGGATTGAGGCCTGCACAGGGCTAGTTGAAACCGATAATACGGAGAGGATTAGTATGATACGATTTCAAACACGACAAATTGCGCATCTGTCCTGGCACACTATACTAAACCAAAATCTATATTTATCACCACAACCGGAAGAAATCGATTTCCGCCTTTGGTGCGATCCCTGTGATCAGAAATCCATAGCAACTCCACGGTCCCCACCTCGGCGTTGAGATTCGCAGCGGTGTACAGAGCAAAGTGCTGCAGCAAAGTCTTCAGCTCATCCTGCTGTACTCTTGACTGGCAACGGGCACTCTGTTCCCACTGGGTCTGGTAAAACAGTGAACAAGCAAGACTCTAAGACAAAGGGAAGAGCAAAAAGAATGCAACTACTGCAACCACTCTTCTTTCAGAAAACTGTTTGACTTTACCCTCACTGAACGACGCCGCCAGGCTGCGTCCTGCTTGGTCGCATCTGAAAGTTGGCATTCCACAGATCGGAGTTTTGCCTCATGGTGGAAGCAAGGTACGTGATTGAACCGAATCCCGATGAACATGCCATGGCTATCTTCTTAGCGGATGATCCCCGCAGTTTTGCAACATCAAGAAAATGGCACAGGGAATTGCTACTATCCAAGATATGACAGATCCAGAGTCAAAACAGAATCTCATTCAGATTTGTGCATACGTTGCTAGATCTCGTTCTAATAGACAATCCACTTCCAACTCAACTGATTCCGCGATTCCACCAACTCTGCCCCTGTCAGCTGGACTGAACCTCGAGTTTCTCTCGCTGAACTCGTTGTCTGTGAAGGTCGTCACAAGATGTCGTCAACAAAGCCTTTCCAGGCCACATGGAAAAACAAAACAAATCACAGAGGTATAGATGTTTTCCATCCAAAGACTTCACGGGGCTCTGTCTGCTCTGGGATTTTCCTCCGAAGGCTACTGGTACCTATATCTGGAATCAATCCAATTCTTCGTTGGACTGTGGGTGTGCCTGTTCGCATGATGGATGCAACACTTCAATACATGCGGCGGAAATAACGTGACCCATTTTTTTATCATGATTTGGTCATGCGAAGCGTCAGAAACCGAAACCTATTTCCAACCACTGAGGTTCAGCCTTCACAGCGTCGTTTGACTGCTGCAGCTCCAGCAGCATATCCTGAAGTCTCAACCGCCCCAAGCAATCGTGACCCACTCAATGAGAGATGAAACATGGCTCTTGGGAGGCCAGAACAATATCAAATCGGGAAAATCAAGGATATGGTTGAAGTTGCTTCTCTGTTCTCTGCATTACATTGACATGTTGATTACAGTGACGTGTTGACTTCGAGATATTTTCAGGAATTGGACAACACTGAAGGTTTCTTCAACAGGATGGTCAGCGAGTTGATTACATGTATTACATGGAGAAAAACTGAAGGCTGCAATTCCAGATTCAAACGCTGACTTCAGAGCAATCCAGATTGAAATAACAGCCACAATAACATGTCCCCGTGATACTGATGCTGTGTCGGAATCAAACGAGTTGGTTTTGCATGGCATGAAACCGTGATGCAATGTGGGAAATATTAAGCAACATGAAACGTGGCTACTTGTTGCAACTGCAAAATTGCTGAACCTGACCGAAGTTCTAAACCTATCAGAAAAACAACCTGACTTCCCAAGAACTGTACCTCCGCGAGCCCACCTGCACCTGAGTAGTTGATTCCCTCCCTTCGTCGACCTCGCAACACACGCTCTGGCTATGCGGATGACAGCTAAGAGAATTAGTGTTGCCTGAATTCCTTTTGGCTAGAAATTCCAATCAAGGGTTGACTCTTGTCTTTTGTGTTGCTTTCATGGGATACCAGCCTCATTCTCTGCAGTTGGCAACTGTTCCATCGGCTTCAAGGGGTGTCCACAAATTTACAAAAAAAGGGCAAAATCAGTTAATTTTGGTAAGTCTTGCAGCACGGTAAATGTTCTGCCAAAAAATTGTTTCACTAAGCCACATTGGGGCCCAAAATTTCTCTGTTTCCAATCAACCCCGACAATGATACACAAGAAAAATTTATACGGGATAGATTGGATTAGGGGAAGGTCCGAAACTGTGTGATTTGGCCTTCAGCGCGCCATTTGCAGCGCCCAGTTCTGCCATGTCTTTCAACGCCTTCTGGACCTGTTCCTGCACCCAGGAGATATGATAGGCATCTGGAGCACGTGGATTTGTTTCAGGTGTCATCAAAGGGCTGGTCCTGACATAATCAAAAGTGACTTTGGGTGACATGTGTTTTCCAATCAAAACACCACGTGTGCCCATCAAGTGCTCATGCCTAAATGCAGGAAGTGGAACTTTGTTCGAGAAACCCTGACACCCACAATGCTGCTCCAACCAGGAGAGTACTCACACACACAAAGAAATGACCACCCAGCCAATTCATCAGCGCCACACTCTGTGGATGCGTTCATACTCCACTGTAGGTGTGATGCAATCAAGAAAATGTCTGCAACCAAATTCCACTTTGAACCCTAAACCACTCCATGTTTTGGACCTGCGCTCTTGTGCATGCCAATGTCTGAGCTGCCAAATCTTTCAGCAAAGATCGGATTTCCTCCTGCATGGGCAGGGACGACTTCAAACATCAAATGGTCTTCGCTGAGGAATCCAGCAACAAAACAAAACATTGATCTGTTGAGCACAACACAGGAAACAAAGAAGTTGTCCCAGTAGAATAACGCTTCAGGCGTTTAATAATATGTCAGAGTCAATGCCAGAATTCCACCGCAAGTTGCCTCTGGAACTTTGCTGCCCTGGTAGTCCTTCTCTGCTGTGGAATCAAGGATCTGACACTCCAAGGTTTTCAGCTGCTCCTTCTGAAACAACTCATGGGCAGGGATTCGCTGAAGGTATCATTGAAACTGTTAGTCTTGCAATCCTGGAATCCTTTGCATTGCCCACACAATTCCCATGAACACCGGTCGAGCTCTTTCTGTGGGCAAATGACTGAAATTCCCCTTCCAATCTTTTGCCACCAGCATAAGATAAAATGTCTCGTAACACTTGGTCTGGCCCCAAATTCCACGCAACACGTCCAAGGTGGTTGGCACCGCAAAGCATTCCGTTCTGGCAAGGTGGCTACTTTCAAAGAGTCTCCAGTAGACTGCTCAAAGTCACCAGAAATTGGCAGCCGAACCTCCAATAGCTGACGTGACATCTTCTGCTTCTGAAGTTCACCATGAGATATCTTTACTTCTGCCTTTCCGGGTCAAGAAACCCAGCAGGCCCACCATTCTAAGAAGATAACTATATAAGAACAGCATACTCACACAAGCGCTTCCCTGCTGAGGGTGCTCAGGGGCCGAAGGTACATGAACAAAAGAAGAGAGTCGACCTTGCAGTTCCACAAATTCATGTGTTTTGGATTACGGGCGAATTAGCAAGTGTGGCTGAACCATGAAAAGCTGCGACACTGTGTCCCATGCGAGAAAAGAATTGCACAATGGGGCCTCCAGAATGTCTTTCCGTAGCTGCAATTCTTCCGAAGAGGAAACTTGAATTTGGAGCGTGTCCTCAACAACTTCAAGTCCAAGTTGGAATACCGAAATAAAAGAACCTGACGAGAAGATACTTCACATGATCGTGATGAAGCTGTCCAATGAATATTGATTGTTATTGATCTCAGTGTTTTCATCTGATTACAGTTGAGCATGATCACAAAAATCTACCAGCCAAAATGTTCGCCTATTAAAACATCCGTGTTTGGTCGCGGTGGGCACCTTGGCACGTCCACCTCTTTGCAACCCAACTCCATCGTCAAAATGCTAAAACACAACCCACCGGCCACCGGCCGCTTACCACTTGCCGCTGGCGTGTTCAACCCCCATTATCTATGAATGTCTCTTGTACACTGGTGTTTAGCATGTGACTGTGTGTTCCTCCACGCGCATCTATGCCTTGGCTTGATTGGAGTACTTCCTCCTTTTCGCCCCCTCTCCATTTTTTTTGTTTTGTTTTTTGTTTTTTAACGCTACCATATTGTTAACACACAACCCATATTTTGATGTTGGTCTTGCATTGAAAAACCATACGAAATTAAGGACATGTATTTAAAAAAAAAAAAAAATTGTTTTGCGCGAACATGTGTTTAAAATTGTCTACCGTGTTTGTTTATAAGAATGCCTTCACTTGTTGTCTGTCACCCTTCAAAAACAACAAACGCTTTCCAAATTCAGCGAAAAATCACAACGAACAACAACATCCGTGCAACTTGATGCGGGGCAAACAGCTGGGACTCCCTGCAGTGACAGCGCGGGCGTCGTTCGAAGCCATGGTTTTCCAGTTTTTGCTGCTGAATCAGTAAAATTGTAGGCCCAGCTACAGCGATTCCCCGTAAATTCATGTCAAGTCAGCCGAAATCAGTGGACCTAAATGCAGAGACCGATCATGTTTTGCGTGTTTTCTTGATCGTTGGTCAATCAATTGGATGGATACATGGTACCAAGCAAAGTCAACAACCGCCAACAGTGCCACCCTTGCTGATACCATTCTCGCCTGGAACCCACTGCCGCGAATTTGAAAGCATCAGTTGGCAAAATTCCAATTCCAATGTCTGTGTTTGTGAGTTTGTGCGACTAGCGCAGATACCAGTAGTACCGCACAAGGCGGTGGCGGAAGTTTCAAAAATGGTAAACCTATAGGAGAGGTTCGTTGCTGTGACTGATGGATGGCAGAGCGAAC